>VMDO01002796.1:43947-95711 GCA_007922755.1 Pedetes capensis
TTTTTTTTTTTTTTTTTTTTTTTTTTTTTTTTTTTTTTTTTTTTTTTTTTTTTTTGGTAATACTTGAGGGTTGAACCCAGGGCCTCACACATGCTTTGCAGGTGTTCAACCACTAAGCTGCACCCCATCCCATTTTTCACTTTTTATTTTGAGACAGGGTCTCTAACTTACACAGGCTGCCTCTGGCCTTGAACTTCTGGTCTTCCCGCCTCCATCTCCTGAATGGCTGGCATTACAGGCATGCACCACTGCGCCTGGCTCTCTGTTGGTTTCTATTATCTTTCAAGAATGGGTCACATCTTCCTGATTCTTATGTCCAGTTGTTTTATAACTTTATCCTCAACACTGGAAATGCTATAAACTCTGGATTTCATTAGGTTCATCTTTACACTATCCATAAGTGGCAAATCATTTGCAGTCCCACTTGGCAGCCATTAGAGTCTTTGCTGGCTTTTGCATCTTTAGCTGAGCAGCTCAGGCATTAGAGCTATGGGCAGTTCACAAACTGCCTCTGGCGAGCTCTCCCCTCCTCAGGCCCTTCTTTGGAGACTGCTTCCTCACTACCAGTGGCTGTGGTTGCCTTCAACTCCTGTCCTTTGGTTCTCAAGGCCAGAAAGACTGGATTTCCTGAAGGAGTTTCAGGTCCTTTGCATGGTGATTTTGGCCCTGCCAGGCTAGAGAAAGGTCTCACCCTCGCTGTTCCATTCTTCCAGCCATTTACACCCCAAAGAACCTTCCTGCTTTTGTTCCTTCTCCAGTGACGTCAAGTCTTTTTGAAATACTCATATATAGCGACCAGTGGGAGGGTCTGGACTGTAGTTTACTTGGTTATATTAAAAGTGGAACTAAGCCAGGCATGGTGGCTCGCTCCTATAATTCCAGTGCTCCGGAGGCAGAGGCAGGAGGATTGTAGGTTCAAGGCCAGAGGCAGCTTGCATAACCTCACAAGACCCTGACTCAATTATAAAAAAAAAAGCTGGGGATACAGCTCAGTGAAGGTGGTGGTAGTGGTGGTTGTTAGGTGCTGTTGAGTCATGTCTGACTCATAGAGACCTTTATAGGGTTTTCAGTGGCTGATTATTTCCGGAGTGGATTGCCATGTCCGTCTCCCATTTGTTGTTAGGTGCTGTTGAGTTGTGTCTGACTCATAGCGCGACCCTCATAGGGTTTTTGATGGCTGATAGGTTAGGGATTGCCTCAGGAGTGGATTACCACATCCTTCTCCCATTTTTGCGGTACTGGGAATCAAACCTGGGACCTCAGACTGCTCTACCAACTGAGCTAAATCCTAGCCCCCAACTCAGTGGTAGCATTTGTAAAGTATATGCAAGTTCCAGGGTTCAACCTGTCAGTACTGCCAAAAAAAAAAGTAGAACTATTGGTTACCTTTTCAAATGGTTCCCTTAAACCTGAGCATAGCATCACAGGTTTTGTAATCCTAACACTTGGGAGTTTGAGGCCGGCCTGGGGGGTTATAGAACAAGGCTTTGTCTCGGAAAAAACCCTAAACTAAAACAAACAAACAAAAAAATTCCTTTATGTTGTATATCCATTATTAAAGTTCTATATTTTGTCATTTTACATTTTTCCTTGTGATCTGACTGTGTCCACAAGAGGGCAGGTGTGGCAAGGCAAAGCGTGCTAGGCTGTGGAAAGGAGCTCTGGAATGGTCTGGAATGTGTGGTGGAGCTGGGGAAATCTTTGCTGGTCTGAGTTTCCCTTTGCTGTTTGCGTTTTATGCATTCCACAGACATCCACCAAACCTCACTGTGGGCTGCTACCCTCAAGCTGTGCACCCCTGGGGGGGTGTAGAGATTAGGGAGAGAATCTTATGGGAATTGAAATTGTGACATGGTGACAGATTATTCATGAGTGGCCCAAGCCAGAATAGAGAAAGCACTTGTCCACCTATGGGTGTCAGGGGAAGTCAGTCATGTGGAGACCCTCAGTCCTGAAGCATCACTAGTCTGTCTTTGTGGGAGGCAAGCTGGAATGATGTGGGTATCTGAAGGTGCACCTTCCATCCAGAGGTAGTGGGAATGTTCCCTGGAGTTCATGCAGATGTAGAGGCAGATGTGGTGGGACCTGCCTGCAGGGGCAAAGACAGATGAGCACCTAATGGCCATGAACTCCAGCCTGACATGGTCCTTAGGAATGAGATGAGAGGAAACTCGTCTGTGGTCCCATGAAGAAGTGGAAACTAGCAGGGGAGCAGCAGAGGGTGGTCAGTGTGGGCGCTGAAGGCCAGGAAGGTTTGACAGACACTTTGTGAAGAGAAGTGGCACAATCAGATGTGCGAACTGAGAACAAAAAGGGAGGCGGGGTGAACTGAAGCTTTTGACCTTGATGACCTGTAAGGTTGGGGGAGTAGTTTAGAAAAGCTGGTGCCCCTGGAGATCCTGGAGTATGCTGCTCAGCAGGGTGTCGTGGCAACAAGGGACGCAGGCCGGCATTTGAGGGAGGCACCTGCTCATATTCAGCTGTCATTCAGCCTGCTGCTCTGCCCTGCCCACTAGGCTGAGCTTCACCCACTGTCTCTAGGCTCTCTGCTCCCATCTGAGACAGGAGGCCAGGGCCCCTGAGCCCCACTTCCTCGTAAGCTGCCCTTTCTGCTGCAATTCGGCTGTTTCTACACCGTCCCTTCCTCAGCATTCCTGATGGGCTCCTGGTTTTTTGGAGCCTCTCCTTCAATTTGTGGTCTCTGATGTGACTGTGCTAAATTTCCTGTTGAGCAAGAAGTAGATTCTTTGACTGTGGCTCCTTAGGAGCAGGGTTCTTGCCATAAGGAGTCTGTGGGTAGGAAGCAGGTAGGGAAAAAATTGTCAACTTTGATTATTTTGCAGATGTGTCTTACATACTCAAAAACACTGAGCCAGGTACCTGTCTTGTCATAATCCCAGCAACTCGGGAAGCTGAGACAGGAGGATCAGGGGTTCGAGGCCAGTGTGGGCTGCTACATAGTGAGACCTTATCTCAAAAACAAAGCGCAAAAACACTGTATGGAGAAGAGTCCAAAACATTAAGAGTTATGAAGCCCTGGGGTAGGGTTACAAAGAAAAATTGGAATTTGACCTGTAGCTTAAGGCAGCTAGCATTCCCTTTCACTGTGCCAATGTCCTGTGGTCACCTTGACAGAACTGCTGGCCTGCAGGAAGGGAAGATGGCTTCGGCCTGGTGATGCAGAAGTGCTGGAGCTGCCCACAGGGCTCACAGAGCACTGCAAGCCCACACATGGCAGGTCCCATGTCACCCTCATGTCATGGTGGGGCTGTTATCCGCCTTGGATATGTGACCTAGACAAGTCACTTAACCTTTCCCAGCCTCAGTTCCTCCACTAACAGGAGGCTGACCAGCTCTGGCATCATGGCAGTAGTGCACCTACACCGCACATTCTCTCAGCCTCTGGATTTTCTCTTTGCTTTTCAGAAAAAAAGCTTGCAAATACTTTGAGCAAGGCAAGGGGACCTGCCCCTTTGGAAGTAAGTGCCTTTACCGCCACGCTTACCCTGACGGGCGGCTGGCAGAGCCAGAGAAACCTCGGAAGCAGCTCAGTTCTGAAGGCACCGTGAGGGTAAGGACTTGACTATGCTGGCCAGAGACAGTTATGGACATTTCTGGCCCCCCAATAGTTCTAGCAATGGAGAAGTGGGGTTGGCAAAAGCAAAATGAGAACAGGCTCAGCCTTCACACTGCCTTGGCCACTAACCCAGGCATGCATGTTTGTTGTCTATGCAGTTCTTCAATTCAGTACGGCTCTGGGATTTCATCGAGAACCGAGAAACACGGCAGGTCCCCAACACTGAAGATGTCGACATGACAGAGCTTGGGGATCTCTTCATGCACCTTTCTGGAGCAGAATCATCAGAACCCTAGAGTCAGTGGTAGCTGCATCTTGGGCTCTGTAACCCCAACTTTGCCAAGCCAGAGTGTCCCTCACTGAGTCCGTGGCAGCATGGCACTTTGATGTGAGCGGGATGGCCCTTCCCCTTGGTTTGATCAACTGCACTATTACAGCCCTGGGAAGAGTGATGGGTATAAAATATCCTAAGTGTATGGAATCACTATTGTTATAGTGGAGCTCATTAGTTGTACCCCCAGGCCCTTTGGGGGGTTGGGGGGAATCAGCAAATCGTTGCTATTGTTTTGATTGCTTGCTTTTAAAAGAAATCTGGCTCCTGTTCTTTGTGACATTTCCCCCCTCAGAAACAGTATATTTGCAGCTGCTTGGGAAGCAGCAGATAACTTTTCTCAGCAAAGGAGTCTCCAGCCCACTAGGATTCCCTGATCGTGAATATCCTAACGTAAGTGTGTGGCTGGCTTAGACTCAGGTGGCGCTCTATTTAAGAGAATGTGTGGTCCAGTAAGCGCTGCCCATGGTAGTAGAAGACCACTAGGGCTCTTTGGCGTGAGTTCCTTTTAGTGTCTCGATCAGAGCAGGGCCTTGTTACCAAGTGTGTAGCTGGGCAACTAAGCCTCATGCCAGGGACCAGGAGAGAAACTGAGTCCCCACCCTCCCCTGTGGGTCAGACTCAAGCCATCTGTTCTTACCTGCAAAGCCGGGCTCTGCTCTAATCCTTTGTAAAAGCTTCACAGCACCCAAGAAGGTTTTTGGTCCTGACCTAGCAATGGGTCACGTCTTCCATCTTGAGTTGGGTTTTAACCTGAAGAGTGTGTATAACCTTGCAAGTCAGAACAAACTTGTTCTACACCCTGAATTTATCTATTTTTGTAAAGCTGAAGATACTGAGTATTTTATAATACTGCATGCCTTTAAAGTATGGGTGGAGGTTGTCTTACCCAGCTGAGTGCTCTTTGCTTCCTTGCTGTAGCCAGCTCTTCAGTAGAGGCTTGCAGACAAAGGGGCTCTGGGGCCACCTCTCGCTCCTTGACTCCTTCAGAAGAGAGTGAACATGTGGACATTCCACCCTGTGAGCTTGGTATTTCAAAGGAGTTAAAAGCCATTAAACCTAAATTTAATTTATTTTATTAAAATACCATAATTGAGGAACCATCAGATAACTGTATCTTGTCAGGCACAATAAAAACAAAATTAAAACTCAAATCATTAAGAAAACCTGTATCCCTGGCTTTCTTGCAGACACAATGATGTGACTAGAGACAGGGCTGGCCCTGCGGCCCGCCCCATAGGGGCAGCTCTGGGAAGACAAAGTCAGCTTGATGGGAGGCTGCTCCCCAGGAGGGAACCATCCCCACACCGGATGCCTCATTGGCTGTGGAAGGAGGCTGTGACCCCGAAGTCAAGTTCCATAGTACCAAAGCAGGCTCCTCCAGGTGACCGGGGTCTTGGGTCCTGGGCTGTTTGGTGCATTCTGTGCAAAACTGGCGCTGCACCACTGTTGAAGGAGCAGCTTCTTCCATGATGAGTGTTCCTCAAAGAAGCCAACTTCCAGAGTCCCACAGGTTCCCAGGTCAGGGCTTTGCCTCCCCTCCAATAACCTTTTCTTGCCCTAAAAATCCTCCTTTAGCTTGGGCCCGCACTTGCGCAGCTGCAGAAGGCTGGGCTTCTGCGCAGGGGCAAGGAGAGGAGCCGGGTAGGCCAGCGTGGTAACTGGCTTTGTTTCCCGGGGCTGAAAGGGGTGGAAAAGGCATCGTGAAGTTAAGGCCCTGTGAGTAGGTCCACAGCAGCAGCAGCTTCTCTGGAACATGCATCCTATCCCCAAAGAAAGAGGACAGATAAGTGGTGCCTGCTGGCTCCCCTTCCTCCCAGGGTGGCTTGAGCACGGGTGCAAGTCAGCTAAAAGACAGGGAGCCTTGGGGATGTGGTCAATGTGCAAGCGTTGATGTCCTCGCTGTGGGCCGCCCTATGCAGGGATGGCTCAGACGCGCTCCGGTTGATTTTCGGCAAAGAGTGTTGGAGAAGTTCGATGGAAGACAGGATCTGAAACAAGGTCACAGTGCAGTCTCATGAGCAAGAGGGCTTGGTCCTTCCTCAGACAAGCTTTCAGTTGGGTATAAAGACACGGACTGTACCCCAACCTCTTCCCGCCATCCTCCTAACACTGGAGGACAGGGGTTCCTTTCCTATAAAACAGACATTGGACTACCTTCTGCCATTAAGACCTCATGCTGTAACTCACCCAAGATGAGCTGCGCATTACCTGGGGGAAAAGAGGCCTCTCTTCCTTCACTTTCTTTACACAGTCGGCCACCAGCCTCTTCATTGCTTTGGGGCAGTTCTTGTACAGCCTGCTCAGATCTGGGGAGGCATACCCACGGCCCACCATGAAGATGATCTAAGGAATGGATGGGTGAAAAAAAAGTTCTAACTCTTTTGCTGCTTCCATGGCCAGGAAGCCCCCATAAGCATCCCCACAGGTCACCTGATCTCGGTTGTTGATGTGGGAATACGGAAGCTCCCCTGTCATCAGCTCATACAGTACGATGCCATAGGAGTACACGTCTGACTGGAAGCTGAATGGGTTGTTATCCTGCATTCGGATCACCTCAGGGGCCTACAGGGACAAAATATGTTAATCACCATGTGATGGGCCTTTGGCTAAAGCCAGCTCTGGAGTCCGGGTGTCCTGGAGCTCACAGTCTCTTAACAGCCTGCTGACTCCCACCCATGTTAAGCTTCCAAACTTCTTCTCTCAGCTTCCTTCAGGAGATGCATCTTTGTCCTGGGCTGACACTAAGGGTTGGATGGACTCTGAGGAACTGTACAAAAGTGCTGCATGTATTCACACAGCCCCAGGACACTGCTTCCACTCAGCCAGCAAGACTGCTCACCATCCACAGCACTGAGCCGGTAGGTTGTTCAACCTGTTGAGAACCACTCCAGCGTGACTTCACTGTTGCCAAGCCAAAATCCCCAATTTTCACCGTGAGGCCTTCATGGAGAAATATATCTCAGTGCTTGTTAAGGACTATAGCTTCAAAGGAAGGGTCAAGTTAATGTTGAAAAGCTTCCCAAAGTTCTTTGTAACATAATAAGCTAACTCCCTCTACCCCAGCGCTCTCTCCACTGAATTTGAAAGTTTTGCATTTTGAGACAAGACTACACTTGCTATGTAGTCCAGACTGGCCTCAAGCTCGCATCAGACTTCCTGCCTGCAGGCATGCACCACCATGCTTGATCTGTTATCTAAAATGTTTAGAAGTTGCTGCTCTTCTAGGAGGCAGATGGGGATTACTTCATGTACCTGATTATGTGGTGAAAAACCAGCTCAAGTTCCTCCTTCCTCATGTCCACATTAATACAGGCACCTTACACCCAAAGCCGGTGTAGGGGCGCACACCTATAATCCCAGTATGGGAGGATGTTGAGGTGGAGTTAAATAGTGAGACCCTGTCTCCAAAAACTACTTCCGATAGCAGAGGCTGTCTTCCTGAGCTCCTCAAAGAGCCAGCATGGCCTGGTGACCACTTATGGTCATTTCTGCCTGCATTCTGCACTCAAAACTGATGAGTGGTTAGCAAAACAGCAAATCCCTTTCTGCTAAAGGGTGTCTGTCATAGTGGATTTCTTACTAGACCAGGCACCACTGGTGACTTCAAAGCCAGCTCACTTGTGAGTATCCTGGCTGACTTGTGATCTGCCAGTGCCCAGGAATTCATATCTCCTTAAATCCATTCCCTCTGATGTCATGGTGTAACATTTAGCTGCTAAAAACCTACCCTGTTATGGGTGTTCCACACCTCAGACAAGTCTCCAAAATAGGCCAACTTGGGCTGTCCCAGCACCACATTCCTTCCAGAGGGGAGGGAACAGATTTAAAGCTATTCCATCCCTTACAGTAGAACAAACTGCCTTACTCATTCTTCCTTATATACAAACACATTCAGTCTTAGAAACGGGGAGGGCTGCTTTTGACAGTGACCTCTAAGGAAACCACTTCTGTACATCTAAGAAAGACAACATTAACTACTAATTTTGGAAATCTTGGAGCATTCGAGTTGTAGCTACTTTGTCACCTTTGTATATATACCCTCACACTGTCCACTACCTAGAAAGTCATTAAAAGTTGACCCCTCAAGTTAATTTTTTTTATCCAAATTTGTATCCCAACTCTGGTGAACATTTTTCAAATCACTGTTGCTGACAAAACCTTGAAGGAAAGCATGTCCCTGGCCGCCACTCGTCAGCGCTGCCTTTGCATTTTGACCCTCAAGAGAACTTCCTAGCTTTTGTTTCTTCCCCTAAAAAACTATTCTCTGGCACCAAGAACTAATTGTGGTAGAAAGGCACCCTTTATGATCCCCGAGAACCAGGCAGCCCCAAAGAACTCAAACACCAAAGGATACTGTTGGATTTCATGTCTCTGTGGATGATATTCTTTGCATGCAAATAGCTGTGAAGGGAAAATAAAAACAGTTTCAAACTACAGCTAAGAAGTAAAGCTACCCAAGGAACAATGCTGGTTCATGTCACCCCTCACCTGTAGGAAGGCCCCAGCACAAATATAATTCTGATAAGCCTAATGCCCATCAAGTGATGAACAAGTAAATGTGATGTATCCACAGAACTGAAGGAAGTGCTGGCACAAAAGACCACATCCTTATAGTGTACATTATATTCTATTTATATAAAATAGGCCAGACTGTTGAAAATGTCCTAAAACTAGATAGGGGTTTTCTGGTATTTTCAGTAGTATAAATATCACTAAGATTTAAAAGGGTGAACTTTATGGTTTGTGAATTATATATCAATACATTTTTTTAATAAAATGCATTTAAGATTCAGAATTTTGTATGAATGCAACTTCCACATGAGTCTATAATACGGAACACCAGAACGCACAGTACTTGGAGGCGCGGCAGCCCCTAGAGGGCCTGCTAGAGCACTACCTCTGTTCCCAGGTCTCCGGATGAATCAAGGTAGTGGCTGGCACGGGAAGTCAGGCTCCAAGCAGGCAGCCTGGCTGGTGAGGTACATGAGCACCAACCCTCCAACCCAAAGCCTCAGTTCCACTGTGCAAAGACATCCCACAACCTCCTAATGCAGTAAGACAGCTTTTCCTGATCCTGGCTCCCACTCAGGACAACTCAGGATTTGGGGCACAAAGGGTCATTAAGCCATCTACTCACTCCATTCCCTGAGCCGTCTGCCGTGCAATGTCAATTAACTGGAACATCTGGAATTTGGTCTCCTGGACGTGCAGATGTTTGTAGAGGCTGCTGCCCTCGCACCATTGGGTTACAATTGCCAGGTTGTCCTTTGTCATGTACCCCATAAAGAGCAGGATGTTCACATGCCGTGTTTTGCTGGGGGAGGAGAGAATGCTCAGATGTTTCTACTTTCCCATGGGTCCTGGGCACTCGACCACCTGTGCCCCCCAACATGGAGGGCTTTGCTTGTAACCAGATACAGTTCTGAGCAAACCAAGCAGTCTACCCCTGGTTTATCTCTGCGGTGGCCTTGTTAACAGAACATTCTCTGCACCCAGAGTACTCATGAACCTCTCCACGGGGGCCACAGGGAACCCACCACTATTGAAGTCTAAATGATGATACCAAGATAGGGAAGTTAAAGGTTTTGAAATCCATAGTAAAGCAACTAGACAATAAAAAGATTCATGGAAATAAAGACAGAATCTATACCTCCCTACCTCAAACCAAAACCTAGAGTCAGAGCTGGGCTACTGAGTATCCTATGCTTAGGACTCTTCTAGAGAGGCTTGATCGCCACACAGGCTGAAAGAAAACCACCCTTCCTCCCGCAAGGCATCTCTCATGGAATCCGAGGTGGAGATAGACCACGCCCAGACCCAGCGACCCCACAGCTCTCTACCTTCCACCCTAGCCAGCCTGTTGGGGCAGGGGCAAACTCACCGCAGGACAGCCACCTCATTTCTGAAAGCCTGGAACTGCTCCGGGGTTGGGTCCACAACCTTCAGAATCTTCACTGCAACATCTCCTGCAAACCAGTTTGTATTGAGTGCAGTCAGTTTTGAGGAAGATACAGTGAATTGAAGAATCATGTATCTTCTCAGATGGAACAAATAGAAATCTATGCCCTTCTGGGGCTATAAAGTTATTACATAGTTTCACTGGTGTCTTTACCCACGCTAGGCCTTCAATGGGCTGGGGGTGAACTGTCCATACCAAATCCCAGGAGCCACAGAGGCGAGTTCAGGGGGAGGGTTGTGTCAAACACCTTGGCCTGTGGGGGTGAAAGCAGCATATGGATGTGGACGCCCAGCAGGCCCAGGCTAGGCAAGGAGACGGGTTATTTAGCAAGCAGTGGGACCAGAGATGGTTCCTTATGAAAATTCAAAGATATATGTTAAAATTAAGCTTCTCTGGCTTCAATACCATTAAAAAGTAATGCTGCAGGGCGTGGTGGCGCACACCTGTGATCCCAGCAGCTGGGGAGGCGGAGGCAAGAGGATCACAAGTTCGAGACCAGAGGCAGTCTGTGTAATTTAGCGAGCCCTGTCTCAAAAAGTTAAAAAAAAAAAGTAATGCTAATGCTTAACTATATCCTGGCACTGTGCACATTTTCCTCCTTTAACCCTCCCTCTGCCCTATGATGTAAATGAATACTGTTACCTTCATTTTGTAGACAACAAACAGGTTAGTCACCTGCCCAAGGTCATACAGCTAAAAACAAACATGCTGGGGCCAGGACAAGGAGCCCCGTCTCATTCCTGCAACTATTCTTCCACCTGCAATACTGACAACTAGCCATGAAGCAGTGACTACAACCAGCCTCCTCACAGCTACAGCAAGAACCAGGGATGGGTTCTACTTTTTTGTGCTAGAGTCAGAAGTCATTTTCGAAAGTGTTTTTATATAGATGTATTTTAACAGTACTTACAATAAACCACTTAAAAGACCTGTAAGGGTGTCAAATTCTCATGGTAAGTGAATTTAGTGAAACAAGGCCTTCTGCTCAGGAGACAGAGGCAGGATTGAGAGTTCCTGGGGAGCCTGGGCTACAGAGCAAGATCCTATCTCAACAAACAACATGCCACAGCCTTCCAGTGATAAAGTAGGAGTCAGATGAAGGGCACCTTGAAGGGGACTCAGTCCCTCCACGTGACTGCAGTAGCCACTGGGAACACTTCTCGTTCTACTTTCAGGGACCACCAACTGGTAGGAGGAAAATACTTGTAATAGGCCCCAAAGTGTCTTCCCTACAATCTCTGGCTTTGTCATCTAAAGCTATAAATACCTGCTCAATAGCAGCCTGAAGGGCAGAGGCAGCCTTAGTAACTGAGCAAGACTCTGACTCAAACAAGGGGCTGAGGGGTCCAGCCCAGTGGTAGAGCACTTGCAAAGTATGTGTGAGGCCCTGGGTTCAGTCCCTCAGTACCAGCAAAAGAAAAAAAGGTGGCAGGTGGGGAGCAAATGTCTTTGCACAGAGCATGTAGAGACGTTTTCTTGAGGTGAAGGGATATATGCCAAAGGAAAGATTTTAATAAATGGGAGTCAGGATGTTCCAGACTGGGCATACCAGAAGAAAGGGGGGAGAGGAAGAAGGACATACAAATTATATTTGGAAAATTCTGGTGTGTGACTGTACAGCTGCAGGACAAAAGGGACTTCGGGGAATTTGCTGCAATAGTCTAGGCAATGGGCAGGCATGGGGGTGACAGTGGGAACAGAAAGGAGCGGGTGGAGGCAAGAGTCTCCATGAAAGTGAACAGGTCAACTCAGCAACAAGATGGCGGGTTGCCCAGGGTGGTGCAGAGGGCAGAGATTTTAAAGGGACAGGATGAGGCAGAATGCAGGAAAGAGCCTGTAAGTGATGCTGGATGGTCCCTCAGGAGCACCCATTTCTGGGGATCTTCCTTGTTCATGGGCCTGCTTCTGCACTCCTGAAAATACTCTGCAAGGGGATCAATGCTCTGGGACCTGAGAGGCAGGCCAGGAGTACATCACATGAAGTTTTCAAAGGAAAAAGAATTATCCTGTATGTCATTTATCAGTGTTAGGTCCTGTGACCTTGAGGAACCACCAGATTTCTCAAACGGTCAATTACAAGTGGCAAAACTCCATGTATGAATGAGAAAGAGCTACTCAAAAAGTGAAGGTAGCGCTCAGTTTTCAAAAGCATGAACTTTCATGATCCAGTCATCTGACACTCTTAAATTCTCTCAGTTTCTACAGCAGTAACCAGCATCCAGAGTGGAAATACAGGCACCTAAGCACTTGCCTCCACACAGGTTCAAGAACTGAGCCTCAGCTGGGCGTGGTGGCCCACGTCTGTAATCCCAGCGGCTTGGGAGGCGGAGCCAGGAGGATTGCAAGTTCGAGACTAGAGGAAGTCTATGTAATTTAGCGAGACCCTGTCTCAGGAAGTAAGAGAAAAAAAAAAAAAAAAAAAGGCTGGGGGTGCAGCTCAGTGGTCCAGCACTTGCAAAGCATGCAGGTGTGAGGCCCCGGGATCAAACCCCAGTACCACAAAAAAAAAAAAAAAAAAAAAAGAACTGAGCCTGTGCCTTCCTATTTGACTGGGACATTAACAACTAACCCCAGGGCAGAGCAGAGAGAAGCTATTTTAGGAAGTTCCTGCCTCTCCTATGCCCAACTGTATGACTAGGGGCAAATTAGCTCCTCTGTCTGGACACTGGTACTCTTACATGCAAAATCTGTAAGGTCCTTTCCAGCTTTTAAATTTCTAGATGCTACCAAAGCATGGTGGTTCATGCTTGTAATCCCAGGAACTCAGGAGATGGAACCAGGAAGACCTCAAGTTCAAGGACAAAGGCGGGGTGCATAACTTAGTGCAAGACCCTGACTCAAAAAATGGAAAAAAATGGGCTACGGGTGAGGCCCAGTGGTAGAGCACTTGCAAAGTGTAAGTGAGCCCTTGGGTTCAATGCCCAAGCACCACACAAAAAAAGGGCAGCGGGGCGGTTCTAGACCCCATGTCCTCCCACAGCACACCCTCCAGATGCCTGCTCATTTAACAAGCTTCAAAGCATGTCCCATGAGCAGCTGTGCTTGCTTTAGAGAAAGAAGCACATGAATGCTTCACTACAGTGCTCAAATCTCATTCATCAATTTCTGATTCTCAAGAATTTTATCCTACCAATTAAAGCACTATGAGTGTAAAAGGAAACCTGTGAGATGCAGACATACTACCAAATTTGCTCTTCAGATGTAATGAAGTATGGAGGGAGTGCCACTGTGAGCCCAGGAGCATGAGGCCTGTCATCCTTTGGCCCTGACTTCCCTAAGCCCAGTGGTGGAGGGAAGCCCCAAACTCACCATGCCATTTGCCCTTATAAACTGTTCCAAAGGAGCCTGACCCAATCCGAGTAGAGAGCATTACTTCACTGGCTTCTATTTCCCAGTAATAGCTTGAATCTCTCTGTCCACGAGGCCTCTGAAATAAGGGAAGATTGTTCATAAACTCCATGGAAAGGCATGGATAACGAGCATCAAAAGAATTAACCAGCCCCACCTGTTCTCAAGTCTTTTAAAGATCAACGTGGGAACCGTAATTCCAATTTTTGTCTTAGAGAAAAGGCCAGTTCAGTTGTAGCAAATTGCCAAGCTGGCTAATGCAAGCATGCTAAAAATGGCAGTAACTTTTATTGAATATACTTTATTAACATCCTATCCCCGAATAAGTTAAATGCATTTTAATTTCCAGCTTGTTTTTTCTCACTGACCCCTAAGCAGCAACCACGTACTGCTGGCCACACTCACAATTTTGTTCTTTTCCTGGGTCCCAGGTCCTGGCGCCCGCTCTCTCTGTGCTGGCACAGGGGTTTTGGGCTGGGACCAGCCCGTTGGGCTCAGGTTGTTGGGGCTGCTGGACAGGGCTGACGGTGAGGCTTAACAGACAAGACAAAAAGAATCCGTACATGGATAAGCCAACAGAAAGTACACAGCATAAAGAGAATAATCCCACGCTATTTGCAAAGTAAAGTACCTGATTCGCTGTGACTTCGAATTGCATCCTGAAACAGAAAAGGAAAGCTGGTCAAATTATACATTAGAAGAGGTTTCCTTAGGAGAGAGGGAAGCAAGGGAGAAGATTTGGAGGAACAAAGTAGAGTATAAAACTTCTAAAACACAGTTTAATTCCATACTCAATTTTCCTTGATTAAGTTCACCAAATGTTAGAGGCTAATTTCCACAGGATTGGTTTTTAATTAAACATTAGGTGGACAGACACTAATTCTTCACATACAATGGAACCCACATCCTTTTTCAAGAAAGGCTAGCAAAGTTACTATCAGCTGGGATACTTCCAAACACGTAGGCTCATGCCCTCCTGAAGTTTTAAAAATAAAAATTAAAGCCAGGTGCCATGGCACATGCCTGTGATCCTACCTATTCGGGAGACAGACGCAGGAGGATACCAAGTATGAGGCAAGAAACAGCCTGCAGGACTTAGTGAGACTGTTTCAAAAAAAGAACTGTTAAAAAGGATTGGGTGTGTAGCTCAGTGGCAGAGCTCAGTGGCAGAGCAGCTCAGTGGCAGAGCAGCTCAGTGGCAGAGCAATGCTTATGCAGCCCTGGGCTCAAGCAGCCCCACCAAAAAATAAAAATAAAAAACAGAGGTAAATTACAGTGAAATACACAAAATAACTGTACAAAATGCATTAGGTTGTATAAAAATAAAAAATAAAAAATTAAAAGTAAAAATAAAACTAAGTAAAAAGTAAAAAGTAAAAAGTAAAAAATTAAAAGTAAAAATAAAACTAAAATAGCAAATTAAATTATAAAAAATTATAAAAAAATATAAAAAATATAAAAAATATAAAAAATTTAAAAATATATATATATAAAAAAATTATAAAAAGTAAAAAATTAAAAGTAAAAATAAAACTAAAATAGCAAATTAAATTATAAAAACAAAACCCATAAGTTTGCAATTCAGCAGCAAGCTCATTCTCACTGCATTATGATAGCCTCAATCACTTGGAAGCTGGGTTTGGCATGGGCAAACACCATGACTGCATACTTCATCCAAACGTAAAATCACAGAAAGCTGAAAAGACCAGGAGCCCCAGTCCAAAATCTGTATTTAACATATCAAAAAACCAAGTGAACAGGCAAAGAGACTTAGCCAGGGTCATGTATCAGTCAGTGGTAAAAACAGAACCAGAAGTTAGGTCCAGCGGCTCACACTTGTAATCCCCCAAACTCAGGGAGGCTAAAGTAGGAGGATGGTGAGTTCGAGGAAGAGGCAGCCTGTGTAACTCAGTGAGACCCTGTCTGAAAAAATAAAGAAGGGTCCAGGAATGCAGTTCAGTGGTAAAGCATTTGCCTAGCATGCGTGAAGTCCTGGTACTAAGAAAAGTACAGTGAGGACAGGAGAGGAAACAGAAATAGAAACAGAATCAGGAAGAGTCACACATGGATCTCACCCTCAGCTAATTCAGCACAAAATGCTTTCTTTTACTTTAGGAGTCAGCTCTGACCCCTGTTACATGTCACGTCAAAGATTACCTTTAGAATTTACTAAAAACTGGACAGTAAATCTCTGGGAACTCCCTGAGACCTAAATTTTGATTTTAAAAATCTTTACTTGGAAGGGTGTGGTGGCACATCCCTGTAAGCCCAGCTACTTGGAAGGTTGAGGCAGGAGGATTACAAGTTCAAGGCCAGCCTCTGGGCAACTTTGTTAAACCCTGTCTAAAAATAAAATGGAAAGGGGGCAGACCTGAGGACCATGAATCTCCTAGGCCCAAACCTGTATTTTACATATCAAAAAACCATGTGAACAGGTTCAGTAGTAGAGCACCACCACCACCACTACTGTAGGCCCTGTATTCAATCCCTAGTACTTGAAAACCATTTCACCTGGAGTGGAATGTATAATGAAATGAGGTAAAACCACTTGGCCCCCATATCCTCAAAAATTGTTTTTTTGGGAAATCCTCCACTTTTTTTTTTCCTTGTGTAACCACAGTGTAGACAAGATACCTGGTTCCACAAAATTATATATTATTACTACAATGCTCCAAAAAATGACTTTTTGATTTTTTGAGACAGGCTCTTGTTATGTAGCCAGACTGGCCTGGAACTGACCATCTTCCTGCCTTAGCCGGGATCCCTAGTGCTAGGATTACAGGTGTGCACCACCACGCCCAGATGTCAATGGTATCTCTATAAGAGAAAAAGAATCATAAACCAAGAGGCTGTCAACCCACCCCTACTTTGGCATCCTTGCTTAAGCATCTTCGGAGTCTAATCAGTAAAGCCTTGATCTGGTTTCACATCCTCGCCAATCTTCCCAATCACCTGCAGGAGTGTTTAAGAATACAGATCCTCCTCCTCTAATACATACTAGGATTGATTAGGCATGTTTCTGAGGGAAAGATGGGAAGCCTAGGGATCTGTATGTTTTTCAGTGTGGAAGGACAACTGCCAGATGGGTAAAATATTGGCCAAATATAACTTGGATTTCAACAAAACAGCCAGCAGCTGAAGCTTCATTATACAACTATTCTATTCTTTTTATTTAGTGAAATCATAGTTTGGTGCTCGTTTTATTGTACTTGGAGGTTGAACCCAGGACCTCACACATACTTTGCAAGTGCTCTACCACTGGGCTGCACCCCAGCCCATTTTTAACTTTTTATCTTGAGATAGGGTCTTGCTAAGTTACACAGGCTGCCTCTGGCCTCGAACCTGCAATCCTCCTGCCTCCGCTTGCAGAGTTGCTGGGATTATAAGCATAAGCCACTACCCATGGCCATTATATATTTTTATTAATGAGGATTATATTCCCATGGACACAAGGATTTTTTTCTTGCTGTTTCTTAACACATTGTTGACCAGTCGTGAATAAACTCATGTTTTCAAGCCCAAACATTGTTGACCAGTAATAAGTGTTTGTACTTGCGTTAGCTTTTGCAATCTTTAAGACAGTAATATAGAACTGTATAAAAGCTTTCTTGGTTGTGTTTGATCATGTTTACTGTATTATAAAAAGGAATTACTTTTCTAGAGATTAAGGTATTATCACAATTTTAGTCCTGCAAAAATTTCAAACATGATACATGGCCATGGTGAAGAATTTTTCAAGGAATTTTACACAGATCCTTTGTCTGATTGTCCCATTGATTCTGAAATATACAGTAGTGATCTGGAAGGTGAGTTTACTGGAAGATAGTTACAATGGTATAAGAGGTAGTATTCTTTTTGAACAACTGTGCTTTACTCAGTGTGTTTAAAATTTACTGTAACTACAAAATACAAAGTAACGACAATATACAAAATAAAATGAGATACAAATTATTTCTGTAGAGGTAGCTAGGGAATGGATAGCCAATCATTCAAATGGATGCAGCACCTGACACTTCTTCCAGTACCTCTAAAAGAGCTCCTTACAAAGGTTTGCCTTTTAGGAAAACTTAAAGACCATATTTTAGTATACATAATTACTGGCAGAAAAAAGAATCTGACTTAAGCAGGTAGAGTATGCGCTTCAAAAGGAAAGTGGAGCAAAACTAGATATATTGGCAAAACCCATGTACCATTAAATGTTGATGAATGCTATAGTTTATCATGACAAAAAAACTATTAAAAGTTATACAGAAAATACATACAAAGTTTCATTTCAATGCATTATGTATAAATAAAGTATACTGAAGTTGATGTAGATTGTTTCATTTTCATATGTAATTACAGGAAAATAGCTGGTGACATGGAATAGCTTTTGCACCAAATTACGGGTCAACAATGTATTAGCTGCTTTTGTTCCCTACACTTCATATTTTATTCAGTGCAATTTCTATAATTGGGCTGATTTATCCTAGGAAGAATTTTGTGGTCTTGGAATATAAATATTAGTTCAGGAGAGCTATAACTAATTTAAATAAAGCAACAACATCCAGCTAAAAATGCTGAATCATACATGATTAAATCACAATTTGCTTCTAAAGTATAGAAAAGAATTAAGCCTAACAATTGTGCTATTTATCAGAAAAACAAGAATTTTCACTTTTGTTCCTTCTAAGCATCAGTGTTTAACACAGAAACAAATTATATAATAGAAGAAAAATAGCTAGTTTATTACTGATTATTAGGACTAATCATAATGATGAAACAAAATTAACATCTTATACCTGGCCTCCTCACAATCATGGCAGAACAAGTAAGTCGAAAGGGATTTCTAAGACAGGCACCTTGGTGCCCACCGATAAACCTAGCAACTCAGGAGAGAGGCTGAGATAGGATGATCTTGAGTTTGAGGCCAGAGGCAGCCTGCGCAACTTAGCAAGACCCTGTCTCAAAATAAAAAATAAAACTGGGGTGGGGGTTGCAGTTCACTGGTGGAGCACTTGCCTTGCACGTGTCAGGCCCTCGGTTCAACATCCAGTAGAACAAAAAATAAGTGATTTGTGGTTTGAGATAAACTGTGCCTGAGGTGACAGGTATCCCACAGCTTTTTCAAGGAATAAAGGATAGTGCAGAATGAACAGCTATAGCTGATAAGCTTATAATAAAGCACTTTGCAGGGCATACCAAATTCGTGATTTCTAATGAAACATTTGGTTTCTAATGTCCCAACTGAAAACTAATGCTGTGTCAACTAAGTAAGTCTACCATTAGTATTTAGTAGGAATTGAGTTTTTAAAAAAACATTTTCAATGGACTTAAGCTTCAAAAATCTAACTTGACAAATTCACCTATCAGCAATACCACATAAATTTTTTTACTCACATATACTCTATTTTATTGATTGATTGCAGTTCTCAAGGGCTGAACCCAGGGCCTGGCACATACTTTGCATGTGCTATGCCACTGAGCTGCACCCCCAGTCCATTTTTTATTTTTGTATTTTAAGTCAGGGTCTCAAGAAGTTATGCAGCCTGCCTCCACCTGAGGTGCTGGGGTTACAGGCATGGGACACTGCGCCTGGCCACATATACTCTACCGACAAAAAAGAAAACATGGAAACAAGACTGACTAGAAATATAAAGAACTTAATAGTCGTTTCAATTTTGATAGTCTATTGTCTGACAGTCTTAGCAGTCCTGACAGTCTTAGCAGTCCTGTTACTCATAAGAAAGCAAAGGCATGAAGAAAAATATCTACTCTTTCCCTCAAACAAAATTCTCTGGACCATGCCCTGGGAGAAGCATTCAGGCTGTCTAATCCAAAGCAATGAGAAATAAAGGCGAATAAAGAACAAAGGAAGTATTTTGTGTGTATTCAGTTGTTATTAAAGATGAACTTCAAAGCACACCAAACAGAACATACCAAAAAGCTAAGAAAAGAAAAAACAGTTTAAAAACACTAGCTTGGGTACTTTTATGTCTACCTCAATACCTGCTTATTAGAATCCGAGGACTCTACCATTTTATTTCTAAATAAAATTACTTAAATGTCTTCTCAAGAATTTGTAGTTATCCTCATTAGTATTTTCTTTCCCTCCACAAAATGAAATACTCTTTATGTATCTTATGTAGTAACACACTGAAATACTACCCAAATCTGCCACAAAAAGAATGAGTACAATTGTTAACGTTTGGTTGGTGGTTTCTTTCAGACAGGATCTCACTATGTAGCCCAGATGGGCTCAAACTCATGCCAGTCCTCCTGCCTGAGACTCCGGAGGGCTGGGATCACAGGTATATACCACCATGCCCACCTTAGTACTTAACATTTCTTCAGAAACTTTCAATTGTGTACTTGAATGATACGCCAACCTGATTATTCAAGCCAGTCTTACAGACGTTTGGGGAAAAAATTAATTTTTAAAGGCTAGGGGCCTGAGAAAACACTGCAATATTCCTGATCAGGTTTGAAACCCAAAACTCTTTGCCACAACGCCCCCCCCCCCATATTAACTGACATTGATAGCACCCCCAAGGGGCCCTATTACCTCAATCATCCTGCTGTCCACAGGCAGGGTGGTGCTGACTATGTGGACATTAGGAGTGGACGATGACCTCTGCCTCTGGGAGAGGGAACCTTCAGAGGAAGGGCTGGAGGTGTTGAAAGTGAAGGCGTGGGGTGTGGAGTATCTGTGCTGGGAACTAGGCGAGGAGGAGAAAGAAAATTCCGTGACTGGTTGGCACTCAGGCCTCTGTACTAGTAAAGTCTGTGAACTGCCTACTTCATTAAGATACTTATGGGCAAACTCGACCCATCTGACCTCTGAGAAATGTTTCAATTCATTCCTTTTTCTTTGTTTTTCTCTTGCAGTACTGGGAGTGGTGAACTCAGGGCCTCACATGTGCTTTGCAAGCACTGTACCACTGAGCTGTACCCTCAGCCCATTTTTCACTCTTTTATATCTGAAACAGGGTCTCACTAAGTTATGTAGGTTGCCTCTGGCCTCAAACTTGGGGTCCTCCTGCTTTCACCTCCCAAGTCACTGGGAATACAGGTGTGTACCACATCTGGTGTGTTTCATTCTTTCAACATGCACCATTTAAAACTCTCTTCTGTCTAGGTGTTGTTGCATGCAAACTTTTGAAAAGGAAAATAAGTGCTTTTATAATTCACGAGGAGAACAATGCGTAAGTTTTCTCCTTTTTAATAAATCACCTCTACAGAACATTTCAGATTTTTATAGCAAGAACAGATTAACATTTGCCAGACATTACCACCTATTAAGCTAGCTAGAACTCACCCAGTTTAATTGAGAGACTAAATTAGAGACCTTTAAAGATTTTAAACAAGTGAGTAGGCTCACTTAGCATATCTGCAGCAAAGGCCAGGATTTTACCCATTGTATGTCTTCCCTTACAACCAACACACAAAGGAAATTATTGGGAATTCAGTCTTCAGATTTGCAATACCTACCTATGAAATTAATCACTGGCTTCTTTTAGCACACACCACTCTCCCACTAACCAAACTGGGAACACGCATTAAGAAGAACAAGCCAGATACCACAACACACACCTGTAACACCAGCTACTTGGGAGGCAGAGGCAGTACGATTGCAGGTTTGAGGCCAGAGGCAGCCTGTATAACTCAGCGAGACCCTGCCTCAAAATAAAACATTTTTAAAAAAGGACTTGAGATGTGGCTCAGTGGTGGAGTCCTTCCCTAGCATGTGTGAAGCCCTGGGTTCAACCTTTAATACTGGGGGGGGGGGGAGTACTACATTTGATCTGGGGATGTAGCTCAGTGGTAGAGCACTTGCATGAAACCATGGATCTGACTCCAGACACCATAAAATAAAGCAAAAACACAGCACAACTGTTGAGGCTGACTATGTATTAAAAAAAAAAAAAGTATAACATTTTCATTATTTACTCTAAAGATTAGCTTAAGCTTTGTTCAGATTCAGGTAACTAAGGAAATTGTTCTAGTGCCCTAAAAAACCACATTCCCCTTGTAATTCTGTGTTTATGCCTTCAGAAGCCTAGTTTCTTCTAATCTTTGGAGGCAAGTACAGTTTTTGGTCAAATGTGCTTTTCACATTATAAAAAGTTCAATTCAAACACAAATATGAATCATTTCAATACCAACTCCTCATTCTAAAATACTGCCTCTGACAATTTCCACGGTAGTTTCACGAAGGCCATTAGATGTTATCTGATCATATATTAAAGTCAAATACTTTGGATGAAGACATTTTATTTTAGGTTCTAAATTCTTGTGTAACACTGAGCAAATATGAACTCAACTAAATTATGACTTTTAAAGCTGAAAAACAGTAAAGACAAGTCATATGCAACTAAATTCAATGGCATATTAAAAAGGATGTTTATAATGAAAATCTAATTAGATTCTTTTTTAAAGATAGCAATCTATTAACTGTCATGGTTTCAACAGTACAAGGCCCTAATAAGCACTTTGTAGTTGAGAATCTTATTTTTATGGAATCACTATATTCAGTTTAAGGGACCATTTCCACTGGAGACTTAAATCACGACACTCTCAGGAAGGCAGAACCCCAAGCTTTTAAATATGATGATACACTAAGGGATGTATCATGGTAACAGAGGGATCTGTAGTAAAAGCCACTTTCCAGAATGTAAAGAACTACAGGACCACAAAGAGAAATTCTACATTTTACTGTAACAATAGCATCATATTCCATAGTAGCAACAAGAGGTTTTACAGAGGAGGAGTAAAAAGGAACTCCTGTCTTTTGTATTCAGGCTTCTAACCCCACCCACACTAATATAACTTTCCAAAAGGAAAGTTAGAGCTAAAAAATTACCTAACAGGCATCCGGGAAACAGACTCTCGCATCCGACGCATCGTCAAAGAAGGCAGTGCTGGGACCCCACTATCGCCAATAGTGGAATTTGGAAACAACCTAAATGAAATGAGGAAAATACTGGTTTAAAGACAGAGAACTTTTCTTTTTGTGTTTTTAGAGACAGAGTCTCACTATGTAGCACAGGCTGGACTCAAACTCGAGATGCTCCTGCCTCCTGTGCTTGGATCACAGACATGAGCCCACATCCCCATGATTTGCAGTTAATTTACAGAGAGAATCAGCCTGTCTTGCCTTGCAAATCCACAGCTATCAAACTGAACTTTCCTCTGTCTCATTTTGCTGAAGTGCTTTAGGCACCTGGGGAAAGGGATGATGAAATCAAATGGCTGGGTTTGGCTCATTACAGAATGTGAGTGACAAGGGATCTGCCACTGGATATACAGGCTCCAGTGGGCATTTCTAGGAAATACTAGCCCAGTGTTCAGCTATGTTTTTTAAGAGCTGTATGTATTTTACAACCTATATTATGTAGAGGTTTTCTGGACACATTTTCTTGGAAACATAGATGAGAAGACTAAACTATGAAGACTCAATCATATTTAGCATCTGAAGTCATAAATAAGAGGAAAAGTGCTGTTGTCCTTAACTGGGCACCTTCCTTCCATGAGCTGGGCACTTGTGCTTGGCAATTTCACACCATCTCAGCTAATCATCAAGAGAACATTGCAAGGAAGATGATCCTCGCTTCTTCAGATGAGTGAACAGAGGTTCAGTGGTAGGATAGTTAGGAAACAACTACACCGAGGATTCCGACACATCTGGATGAAGACATTTTATTTTAGGTTCTAAATTCTTGTGTAACACTGAGCAAATGTGAACTCAACTAAATTATGACTTTTAAAGCTGAAAAACAGTAAAGACAAGTCATATGCAACTAAATTCAATGGCATATTAAAAAGGATATTTATATGGCTCCAAAGCACATGCCATTTACGCCACTCAAGCTCTCTGCAAATCAACACATGACTACTGTGCAAACTAGAAAGAGGCTCCTGTGGTGGTTTAATGACAATGCTCCTTTGGTTTTTCTGGTACCCTCAAAAACGGATAAAACCTGATGTGTCACCTCCTTGTTAACAGTTAAGTTTTTAAAAGGCACTTTGGAAAGTTTAGTTTTAATTTAAACATTTAAATTACTTAATAAAATACTAAATTATTTTGACTGTGTGAAATATATTTTTCTTTCTTTTTTTTTTTTTTTTGCGGTACTGGGGATTGAACCCAGGGCCTCGCGCCTGCATGCTCTGCAAGTGCTGGACCACTGAGCTGCACCTCAGCCCATTTTTTTTTACTTTTTGAGACAGGGTCTCGCTAAGTTACGCAGACTGCCTCTGGTCTCGAACTTGCGATCCTCCCGCCTCCACCTCCCAAGCCGCTGGGATTACAGGCGTGCGCCACCACGCCCGGCCTGAAATATATTTTTCCACCTAATTTGTCTCCT
Organism: Pedetes capensis; assembly: GCA_007922755.1. Classification (NCBI taxonomy): domain Eukaryota; kingdom Metazoa; phylum Chordata; class Mammalia; order Rodentia; family Pedetidae; genus Pedetes; species Pedetes capensis. The sequence goes on from VMDO01002796.1 coordinate 67,512, forward strand.
GACAGAAATAAGAATCTTCCAAATTTTACATTCAAATCATCTTAAGCCCAAACATTATTTTTTCCAGTGCCAGGTAAAGAAAACGGCATCACTTATGTTTTCTATTCCTTCTCGGTATCAAGGGCCTGTTTACCATAATCAACAAAATCCAGAATAGTGTCTATCAGCAACCTTCCAGATGTCACTGTTAAGGGAAAAAAGCCAAAAATATTTTCTGTTTCTATATCCCTTTGTTCTTTTCCTCACTGAATCATTGTATGTCAATATCTACTTGAAAGGCACGGTCCTACCTGCTTCTTTTAGAGAGTTAGACCACCACTCTAAAACTAGCTAATTTCAGAACTACCATGTTTGTAAAGTAGCTGTTTTCCAGATTCTGACAACCATCATTTAGTAAGTCTACAGACTTACCAATCAAAGTGTGTAATAAGCATCCTCAAAAGTGTTTATACACCCACTCCTACATTCTTTGGGAGGGAAAATAAAGAATGATGCCTTACAAGAGCTGTCTGATATTACTCCAGTCCACACACATAGTAGGTACTTTGGTGCTACAGTGTTCATGAAATTTGTAGCCACAAGTCTGACAACGAAATCCATTTAGCAGGAACTTCTGACAGATGTCACAGAATGCAAGCTTCAGAAATGTCTTCCGAGCCTATAACAACAAGAACACAAGTGTAAAATTATGCTGAATAAATGAACAATGACTAAAGACAAAGTAATTTCTGCCCTGTCCCCCCAAAGAGTTTATACAAATAAATAACCATATTCCCAACATTTATAAAATTCATAAACAGAAATTAAAACACATCTCTGGCCAATGAAATCTAAACTGCCTACTATAAGCAATAACATTAAAATAAGAAGCTAACAATATATATACTTATTACCTTTCAGAAATTCCTATCATACACAGCAAGGAACATAACATGCCAGAGAGGGAGAGAGGGAGAGAGAGAGAGACAACCCTGCAACTTACAAAGTTGTGTGTTGTGAGGGGAACATGATCCAGGAAATCTACTTGAAGTTCTTCTCCAATCAAAGAGGCAGCATCAGTATTCCAATCTAAACGTGCCTTTTTACTAAAAAATTTTCAAAATATAATAATACAAGTATTGAAATAAGCTTCAATATGCATAACAGTATCTACCGATTATTGCATGCTACCTAAGCACATTTATTCAATCCATACAAGAAACCCATGAAGTAGGTATTATTATCCCGCTCCTAAAAATGAGGAAACTGAGGGTCTATGGAGATAACTTGCCTACAGCGAGTTTAAAGGCCTAAATTACAATCCAGATCAGTTAGACTCCAAAGCTTGTGCTCTTACAATAGTTTTCTTTAAACAATGAAATGTAACAGTCTCATAAGGTAAATATAAAGTGGACTTTGTGATGTTAAAATCCTATATAAATCCCAAAATCCTGTAAAATAAGTTAGAAATATTACTACAATGCTAAAATGTAGTGTGCAATAGCCTACTTCTATCTAAAAGCTACATAAGTAGAAAGGAACCACAAAAGCACTTTCCATTAATAACAGACCCAGATTGGAAGAGCTGTTTGCAGGAGCTATAAAAATAAATCTATGAGGGGGCTGGGGATATATGTTAGTGGTAGAGTGCTTATTTAGCATGCACAAGGGTCCTGAGTTTAATACTTAGTACCAAAAAAAAAAAAAAAAAGAAAAAGAAAAAGAAAAAGAAAAAGAAAAGAGAAGAGAAGGGAAAGGAAGGGAAGGGAAGGGAAGGGAAGGGAAGGGAAGGGAAAAGGGAAGTCAGACTGGGGATTAGCTCAGTTGGCAGAGTATTGCTCTTAGGGCTCTGAGACCCTCGGTTTGATCCCCACTACAAAAATGGAAGACGGACCCAGCAGCCCACTCCTCAAAACAATCAGCAATTGAAAACAGCACAGAAGCACTGACATAGCGTTGGGTGTGGCACAGTGTGGGAGACTGTTTTGTTCTGTTGTATACTGGGTCACTGTAAGTTGGACCTGACTCCATGGCCTCTAACAAAAACAACAGGATAGTCGGGAACCATGGCACATTCCTGTAATTCCAGCAATTCAGGAAGCTGAGGCAGGATTGTAGGTTCAAGGCTAGAGGCAGGTCGCGCAATGTAGCAAGAGCCTGCCTGAAAATAAAAAATAAAAAAGGAGCTAGGGATGCAGCTCAGTGGTAGAGCACTTGCTTAGCATTTGCAAGGCCCTGGGTTCAACCTCCGAGCACTAAAAGTCTATGGGGAAACTTAACTATTTTTAAAATTTACTATGACCACTCTTTCAGTGCCCAAAATAAACAAAACAGAAAACCATATCCATTTAGTAAAAATTTATGCCCAGGTCTCATGCCTCCTCCAGTTAATCTGGCCCATTTCCAGAGAGACAGTCTCAGAATCATATATGTACAGCACCACTCAAACTTCTCCCATCGCCTAAGAAGCCTATCCAAGCCCTTAAAGTAATTCCCAATACAAGGTCTGGGAAACTCTCTATCACTCTCAAGTTCTGTTTTGTCCTAAGGAGGAAAGAGAGGGAAGCCCCACTTTTTGGTCAACCTGCAGGAGCTATCTGTCTTAGAGAGCACTCATGTCCTCTCCAAATCAATCCAGCTTTGGAGAAGAGTGGGCCAAGCCCTCACTGTCTCAGAATCTCTCTAGTCCTGAAGGAGAACTATGGATTCTGTATGGGGATAACCTGGGGCTACATCCAGCAAAAGGTGGCATCTGCTTCAAAGATGTGTCCTTAACTGAGAGGGACAGACACACTGAACTCCTCTGAGGCGGCCCAGTCCCTGGGCAATTCTCTCAGATTGGGTAATTCCTTAAACTACAGAAGGTACAAGGTGAAGATCAGTAATATAAGGGCTGCTTTCCAAGAAGGCGGCAGAGTGAAAAGAACCTTCTACAAGGCTTCTCCATATTTCAGGAGTGGTCGCTGTGGAAATATAAGAATTATGGACAGCTCTGTTGCTCTGGGTATGCTTCTTAGCCTTTGACAGGTTGCCTCTATGTTGCTACCACCCCTGAAGCACAAAGTAGAAATTCTCCTACATCTTTTAGCTCCATGGCTATCAAACAGCAAGGATTCAGTACACATTAACCTGAATAAAGATGAATCAAAGGACCTGGAGATGGAGATGAGATGAGCAGTAGACTGAGTGCTTAGCATTTCCCAGGACTGGCGCTCAATATCCAGTGGGGCAGGGGGAAGAAGCAGGAGGAGGACAATAGGGGCAGGGAGAAGAAGGAAGGAAGGAAGAGGAAGAATGAGGTCGCGGAGGAGGAATGAATGAATAAGAGTGGATCTCTTGAGGATATATAGATATAGATATAGATCACACAAACACTTTTGGAGTACCCACTCTAATTCATTATAGCAAACAAAAAGAAAAATTTTTGCACCCAAGAAACATAACTTCCAACATTATTGTTTCCATCCATGGAAACATTGTCAGTACTTAGCATGTATTTTATTTTTTAAGAGACTGTCCAGGCAATAGTTTCAAGCTGTTAGCACCATATTCTTCTGAACTATCTCTTGAAAAACGATAGCATACAAATACAGAATATTCCATAGGAAAACAGTCCAGTTATTTTCAATGGAACCACTTATTTGAGGCTAGACGACCCTTACTATTCTAAAGGAGGAGCTGACTGACTCTTGAGTTCTTACCCTTTGTGTTCGTGGAGAAGTCGGAACACTGCACAGCACTCTGGCTGCAGGCCCCTCACCTTGAGAGCTTTCATAAGGCAGTCATGCAAGCTCATTCCATTTCGCACACTGACCTACAAACAAAAGACCACCTTTAGGACCAATACAAGCTGCAGCACCCCTTGGAAAAGTGGGCACAGAAATAGATATGCCAATCTGTAAGCATATACATAAGATTTATGACAGCAATCCTTGCAATGGAAAACACATACACAACAACCTCAATGTCCAGCAACAGGGGAACACTTGCATGAAGTATGGAGCACCCACATTCCACCACATTATGCATCTGTTGTATTTCTTATACTTACCTGAAGAAAGGGAAGTCTGTAATATGTTAATTGGAGAAAAATATTTTCAGGACAACATGAAGCATAAGACTATTTAAAAGGTAGAGAAACCTACACATTACATGTTTATGTATGTGCTAGAGTGTGGAAGGACAGGCCTCTAGATGCTAACATCAGAGATAGTGGTTGGGAAGGATAAAATGATACTTTCCCTTTCTACATCTCTAATTTGCTTGACTAGCAAACGTACACACAAGCATGAACATCCACCACAATGGAAACTAAGCCAATATGATCTATAACATGACATGACTTTTCATAACAAAAATTGTCTACTTTCCTCAAAATGACTAGCTGGTATTCCTAACTAAAATTCTATCCCACATCCACTTCACACTAGTGAGGGTAAATAGAAAGTGGAAGAAACAGAACTTCTGCCTGCTTGAGGTAAGGACAAACACCAATGTTAGTTAAAATACATGTGCATACCACACCACAAAGTCTTGGCAGTATCAGCCCTCCCCATCTCCCGCACCCAATCCTCACAAGCTAGACAGGTACTTGGAGGCATAATGGGAAGTGTCTGTGTCCACAGTACTATTAATGGCAGCTGTATGAAAATTTCAACTAAAATCTTAAGAGTTTAGAGGAAAATTCTCCAAATTTTCTTTCCAAGGCCAAGACAGTTAATCAAAAATAAGGCAAGTAGTGTCAACAGAGCAGAGAATAGAGCAGAATGCAGATTTTTAGGGCCTGTAAACTGCCTAAGGCAGAAACTCTGCTAGAGGCCAGTCTAGTCCCTTCCAGCCAATCTTTCTTTGGTTGGCATAAGACAGAGACAAAAGTCTTAAGAAACAAGACAGAAATATCTGGGTATGCCCACCTACTAAGCTAAAAACAGACCAGAGTATTTGGATGCAAAGCAGAGATAATGAAACACCCTGAGAGAAAGAGTGAAAGTAAGCCTAAGAAATTTGTAACATCAGCAAGGGGCATCTCAAAAGTATTTCACAAGGCTTTCTTTTGCTATTCCTGGCTACTAGTGGGAAGAACTTATTTGCCCAGTAGTCAACCCCTGAAGCATAAAGATGGGCTTAAAACAGCATAGTAAGAAAATCTGAACTTGTAGAACACATCAATTCAAGAAGTAACAGGAGCAGGGGAGGAACACTCTTCTGATGAATCAATTGGAAAGCCAAGAAAGGGGTTTTCCTAACTACAAAAATTCCTTTGGAGACTGTCATAGCCTCCTTGGCTACTGATGGTATGTCCTCTCCTTCAGATATACAGAAGAGAGAAAAGCTGAACAACAGCGCAACAGGAAACCCAATGATTCTTCAGGTAGATAAACATTTATCAGAGGACTCTTGAGGAAAAGAACTGGGGAGAAGGAAGGGGCGGGGCACCTGAAAGTTTTGACCCATATGAACATATTACTAATTTAAAAAAATAAACAGGTGGCAACCATGATGTATATGTGTAATCCCAGTTCCTCTAGAGGCTAAGGCTAAGGCAGAAGGACCACAAGTTCAAGGCCAGAGGCAGCCGGCACAACTTAGCAAGACCCTATCTCAAAAAGGGGAGAGGAGCTGAGGGTGCAGTTTAGCGGTAGAGGACTTGCCTTAGCAGGTATAAGACCCTTGGTTCAACCCCCTAGTACTACAAAAAAGTAAATTAATCCATTTATATATTTTTAAATTTATATTTTTAAAAAGTATCTTTATATAACAAACTAGTTCAGATAAATGTTACCTAGGATTTATGTTGAAATAAACTAGAAAGGAGTGAGTAGAAATAGATTATATACATGTATGGAAATGTCATGATAAGCGGGGCATGGCAGCACATGACTGAGGCAGGAGTTGTTGTTGTTTAGGTGCCATCGAGTGGGTATCCGACTCATAGCAACCCTCACAGGGTTTTCAATGGCTGACTGTTTTGGGATTGCCTTGGGAGTGGATTGCCAGGCCCTTCTCCCATTTTTGCGGTGCTAGGAATTGAACTCGGGACCTCAGAGACTGCAGCGCAGCGCTTTGAGTTTAGCCTGGTCTACACAGTGAGCTCCAGGTCAGCCTGTTTACAGTGAGACTCTATCTCAAACAAACCAAAAGAAAAAAAAAGGGAAAATGTCATAACCAAACCCATTCTTTTGTACAAATAGCATACAGCAGCATACACAAAGAATCTGTGTTAAAAATATAGGAAACAACTTTACTGAAGGGGATGGTGGGAAATGTGTTAACACGGCAACTCTGAAAATAGGTTGGGCCTGGCAAACTAAAGGCACACAAACTATAGATAAGTGCCATACACCAACTGGGAACATTATTTTCACAGAAAATATGTGGGAAATTATTACATAAATTGTATGCAAGTAAAGCCTTTCAAAAAGATTTAAAAAAAAAAAGAATTGCTTCACATTAGAAGTGTTATTCTCATCACTTCTACAGATATTTTTAAATGTTCCATAAGAAGTTTATTTTAAAGGATTCTTGAAGCAGTTTTACTCTTAGAACATCTTACTGACTTCCAGAAAAACAAGTAAAATCAGATATACTGACGTGAACTATGAAGATAAGACACTCAGAAGACAAGGAAAAGTAATAAACACACACTAACGGAATCATGACCTACATTACATACTATGCGGCAGTGCTTTCAAAGCTGTAAAGTGATTATCTGGGTTCTATCACCAATGTGCATTAGAAGCCACAGACTCTGAGAGCTGGGTCGGTATTTAACTATCCTCTACTCTGGTAAGGTTCTCAAAAGTGGCATTAGAATCATCCAAGGAGCTTTTGAAAATATAGATACCCAGCCTCCCACTGCCAGCACATCCAAGGACTCTCAATCACTTGTTTTGTTTTGTTTGCAGTACTGGGGGCTGAATCACGAACCCTGCACATATTTTGCAAGCACTCTACCACTGAGCTGCACCTTTAGCCTCCTTTTTCATTTTTTATCTTGAGACACGGTCTTGCTGTAAGTTATACAAGCTGCCACTGGCCTCAAAAATATGATCCTCCCACCTCCACCTCAAAAGTCACTGGGATTACAGGTGTGTGGCCCTGCACCTGGCTAAAGATTCAATTATTATGGAATGAAGCCCAGGAACCTGCATTTGAACCTTCTTGTCAGGTGGATCTAAAGGTAGGGATTCTCAGCTCTGGCCACATACTCATCCAGGAACAGCAAGTACCGGCAGCAGCAGTCTCAAAGAAGCATGTATGTTTAGAAAACAAAATGACAAGAAATATTTTTAAAAACTACTGACTTCTAAAATTATTTAGGTGTGATACATCCTCTCTTGACTCTCCTCCTTACTATCTCCCATTGATACACACCAAAATCAGTTAAACAGTTTCTGGAACCCACTGATTAGGAGTCATTCTGGGTTCCCAGAGTGAAGCTACCTGGGGATGAGTAGTAAGTGCTAGCTGGCTGATGGCACTGCCTCATGAATAACCACATCCTCTACCACTGCTCCTCCAAACTGGGTGCTGTATGAAAGAAGCCGGTTCTACCAGAGAGAGATGTTCCATCTGAGGCCAAAGAAATAAAAGAAACTTAACTTCTGCTAAAACCACCTCATAAACTACAGATGCCAAGCTTCTAACTTACTGGTTCCCAACCACCTGCTGTGCTGAAATAAAAGCTGTCAAAGACTACATAGATGGATAAAAAGCTCAAAAACAATCATAGCTGCCATTGCATTAATGAATCAGCCACCGTACCAAGCCTGAGCTTCACTTCGTAAAGGTCAAGAAACAGGCTCAACATATTATCTCACTTGTCTAGATGATACAGCTAATAAAAGGTAATGCAAGAATTTAAATTTGGGTTTGGCTGTTTTATAGGTTCATACACACCTAACTACTGTGCCAAATTAAGTTTCCTAGTCTTCTAGGCAAACTAGTAGTATATGGCAATGGGGAAGACACTCTTAGATAACACCCAGAGGGAGTGCCTGGTGCTCTTCAGACTCCTATAACATTCATAATTCCTACTTGACTGCTCATTCTAAAGTCAGAAAGAAAATTAATGAGAAACAGTAGGTAAATCATCTTACAAACCAAAGTCCACTGTTCAAATATAGCAAACTGTTATTATTGATTTTGACAGCCACAAACTGACTTTTATTTTTAGGAAGGGGAACAAAAATAAATTTACACTCATTTTACTTGGTCTTTTTTGAGTTTTGCTCTCAGTTCAAAATACACCTAAGTATCTAGAACTATAATTGGGAGGCTCCTTAAGATCACAAAAGAAATATAAAGAAATTCATTAGCAAACTGAGGAGAGGGGACTGGTAGAAACAAGCTGAGAAAACTCTGGACTGGACTTCCCAACCTTAGAACCTTGCTTCACTGGTGTGTACAAAAAAAACACAATGCCCTGAGTTTACACAAAGAATGGAGGGTGGGAAAGGAAAACGTGTGGAAGTTTTAAACTAAGGTTTTCTCAAGTGTCCCACCAAACAAAAATCAACATAATTTCACTTTCCTGTTTTAGCCAAGCATCATTGTTATTTTAATCTAGGACAGAAAATGTTTTAGAAAATAATTTTTTAGAAACACAGGGGTTTTGTATCAAAAAACCCAGTGATAGTATCCAGCCATGATGCCAACATGAACCTGTCCTTTTTATGAACTCAACCTGATTGGGGGCGGGGGAGACACTATGGAGAAATAATTGGTGCCCTGGAGAAGAAAAAATACACTGTGTTTCTTTTTTAAAGCTATCCCAAATTTCTCCTGAGTCTATGAACTATATACCAAAATAACTTTTTCTAAGTTATTTTATTTACTTGATACTTAACTGTAATATTCAAAAAATTAAGTGAATATTTTGCTTTAACAGAAGAAATAAATGTCTTTTTAAAAAATTAGTTTTAATTAGCTGGGGAAAACTAAAGAAACCTCTCCAAGAAAAGTCTTAAATAAATATCTCCTTGTGATGGTTTGAATATAAAATGTTCCCAAATGTCAGGTGTTTGAACACTTGGTCCCCAGGTGGTGGTGCTATTTTGGGAGGCTCTGAAACTTTAGGAGGTGGAACCTAGCTGGTCAAACTGGAGGCCTTTGAAGGTTACCCAGCTCCAGTTCCAGCCTGACTTTCTCTGCTCCTGATCTGCCATGTTGTGAATAACTCTCCTCCACCATTCCTCCTGCCATCCCCTTGACCGTCCCCTCCCCACCAACATGGGTGGAACCTCTGAACTGTGAGCCAAAAAGAAATCTTTCCTCCTTGAAGTTGTTCTGTCAGATATTTTGGTAATAGCAATGCACAAGCTAATTAATACAGCCCCATAAAGATGTACTGTTTATCTGGATGGAAAGGCAGAAAGGAAGCCATTCTGTGTAAGAGCAATAACAGAAGGCGGCCAAGAGATGGGACAAGGTAGGCAGAGTAGAAGAAAGAATAATATAATGGAATAAAATTTGCACTTGGAAAAATCAATTAATAAAGACCGTGAGTCAGGGGTTCCCAAACCCTAGGTCACAGATCAATACCAGTCTGAGCCATGTTGGGAACCTGTCTGCACAGGAAGTGAGTGGCATATGCGTGACAAAGCTTCATCTGTATTTACAGCACTCCACACTGCTCGCGTTACTACCTGAGCTCTGCCTCTGGTCCATGGATAAACTATCTTCCATGGTAAACCAGTCCCTGGTGTCAGAAAGGTTGGGGACTGCTGCCGTAAGTGACAATGAAATATTCCCAATCTATACGTTGGGTAACATATTTCTTAATGTTTTCTACTGGCAGATGAATAGCTAAAATTCCAAAGACAAAGATTCACATACCACTGTTCTTTGTTTATTAGGCAAGAAAACACGGATAGTGTTGCTTGTCTTAGAAGAATCTGTGAGTTTGCCATCATCTGAGGCCCGGCGCTGATAACCAAACTGCTGAACTATGGTAGGCGAGATGCAGCTAGAGCCATCAAACACCGCATCTTTGAGTCCAAAACCATTGCTGATCGTCTTCCAAGCTCCCTGTATGTGCTCCATTGATGCAGCTTAAAACAACACTTAAACCTGTAAGAAAGACAAATAATTATAATTCTAGAAATGCACTTGCCCTAGGAACATAATATAAAGAATACTTGTGAAAATAACAAGATGTGAGTTTTTTATAATTTATAAATAATCAGAAAAGAAAAAATCCCCCGCCAAAAAAAAATCCCCTAAGAATATAGTTCCATAAAATATTTCACGGCAAGTCAAAAATGAGAGAAACGAGGAACAGAAGAGTTATGGAGGGTTATAATGCCAGTTAACATACTATTGACCAGCAATTTTATGTGAAAGTTATTTTTATGTCATCAGCTAATTTCCATAATTACTATAAATATGAAAATGAAACAACCTAAATAAACTTCAGTGTACTTTATTTATATATAATGTATTGAAATTAAACTTTGTTCATATCTTCTATATAACTTTCAATAATCTTTTGGTATGATACACTGTACAGCATTCACCTATGTGCAACAGTGTACAACAGGTTTTGCAAATATATCTATACTCACTTTGCCTTCCTTTTGAAGCCTGCAGCTCTAGCACTGTGGCGTCCAATCCCATCAGATCTCGGAAGCTAAGCAAGGTCGAGCCTGATTAGTAACTTGGATGGGAGACTGCCTGGAAACACCAGGTGCTGTAGGCTTGGAAGAAGGACCCAGCAACCCACTCCCAAAAAACACAACCCATTCCCAAAAACAATCAGCCACTGAAAACCCTATGAATAGCAGAGAAGCACTGAGAATAGTGTTTCACCTGTTGTATGCAGGGGTGCTATCAGTCAGACACCGACTTGATGGCCCCTAACAACAATAACTTCCTTTTGAAGAGCATTACTTTACATACTCATGTGGAAATCGTGTGTGTGTGTGTGTGTGTGTGTGTGTGTGTGTGTTACTGGGAATTGAACCTAGGGCCTCAAGCTTGCATGCTTTGCAAGTGCTGTACCACTGCACTGCACCCTCAGCCCATTTTATTTTTAACTTTTCTTTTTTGAGACAGGGTCACGCTAAATTACACAGACTGCCTCTGGTCTCGAACTTGCGATTCTCCTGCCTCCACCTCTCAAATCACTGGGATTACAGGCATGTGCTATCAAGTGGAATTCTTTTCTCTGCCAGTGATTATCTATTCTAAAATGTGGCCTTTAAGTTTTCCTGAAAGATGAACTTTTGTAAGGAGATCTTTTAGAGGTACTGGAAGACATGCCAGGTGCTAACTCCATCTGAATCATCAGCTATCTATTCCCTAGCTACTGCTAGTAGAAATTGTTTGTATCTCCTTTTATTTAGTGAATTGTACTTACAATAAATTTTAAATGCATTGAGTAAAACACAACTGATCAAAAATATTTTTTATACCATTATAACTATATTACAATAAACTATCATCTTCCAGATGACTACGATGTATTTCAAAATCACTGGGACCATCAAATAAAGAATTGGCATAAAATTCATTGAAAAATTCTTCATCACTGCAATGAATCATGTTTGAAATTTTTGCAATACTAAAATTGTGATAAAACCTTAATATCCAGAAAATTCTTTTTAAAAAATAAACGTGACTGAACATGATCAAAAAAGCTTTTACAAAATCTTATTTTACTCTGACTTTTAAAGAATGCATAAGCTAATTCAAGTGCAAACATGAGTTAACTTGCTACTAGTCAACAACGTTTGGGCTTGAAAATATGAATTTATTCATGACCAGTCAACAATGGATTAAAAACCAACATGGAATATAAACCGAGGTCTCCTGACTTCTACTCTAATAATTTTCCAATTACAACTCTCTTCTTTGATGATTGCATGGGAAATACGAATGACTACCCTTGACTGTGAGCAACATGTTAGTATTTCTAGAAAATACATATATAGAGACATTCTGTGTGTATGTGTGTAATCTAATTTATAAGAACCCCAAAGATTTTAAATCCCTTCTTCCACCCACTCTCTTTTAAACCACAGAAGTCACACTACTTGCCCAAGAACCCCCTAGGGAATAGGAAAGAACCAGATTTTATACCTGTTTAAAGTCCATGAATTATCCACTATAACATTCAGAGTTGAGTTTTGGTGCAAAAGCAAAGCTTATAAATAAAAACAAACAGAGACAGTCACCTAACCCAACATAATTAAATGTTTTAATTAGACAGCAAATAACCACTGTGGAACTCTACAGCTTGTCACACAATGACAATAAGTTCATCAGGCTAACAATGCTCTGACATTGGATTACAAATCATCAACCATGCAAGGGTGAGTGGTCTGCTCCTTCCTTTAGAACACTCTGAGGTTGGCAGGGAGCCTCATCCTTCCCAAACTTCCTTTCAGAAACTTGTTTTGCCTTATTAACAATCGATACCACCTACTAGAAGCCTACTGGAGGTAGTATGCGCAGCACACATACACTGTACTCCTACTATCCACCTTAATCCTTACAGTACTACTCTAGATAGGAATTACACTCCCTTTTAAAGTTGAGAAAATTCTCACAAACAGTTTCTAAATGTCAGAGTTGGGATTCAGAATTGAGCTGTTCTGACTCCATAACCCTTACCTTCCCATAAATAATTGAGAAACCCAAAACCATTTAGCCAGAGATGAAATAGCCTAGAATTAAAGACTATATAATCCAAACCTCTTGTTCTCAACCAGTAGTTTCCATCTGAACACCACTATGAGCTAAACTCTCCCAGGTCAAAAGAGGCCATACACACACACACACACACACACACACACACACAGACATATACATATATACATATATATACATAGACATACACGCATGCGCGTGCACACAGACACACACACACACACACACACACACACACACACACACAGCCAACCACAGATCAAGAACATTCTAAAGAGGGGCTGAGAATGGCTCCTAGCCAACAGCCAGCAAGAAAACAGAAACATCATTCTTACAAGCCAGGGAGGTGAGTTCTGCACAAAAGCTGAGGGACCTTGGATAGAGACATTTCCCCAGTCAAGCCAATGTATAAAAACCAAGCTCTAGGTGTCACCCTGATGGCAGCCTTAAGGAGAACCTAACTAAACTGTGCTCAAACTGGGGATCCAGAAAAATTCAGAGAGCTACACAATGTCCTGAGATGATTCATTATAAGAAAAATCATAATCACAGCTTTATAAATGGACTTTGGAAGGAACTAATGAGAAAACAAATTGGAAGGTTTTACACATATGGATGTAAAAGCTAGCAATTTCTACAATGCATAGGCAGTACAATCACAAGTTCAAGAACAGCCTTGGCTACAAAGCAATTTCCAGGCCAGCCTGGGACACAAAGCAAGACCCCATGGTGATGATGATGGTGATGAGGATGACGACAACAACAATGATGATGGAGAGAGCAGGAAGCGCCTGTTTCACTCCAAAACACCTAAAAGAAGTGTTGGAAATATCCCCTACCACCTTCATATGGTCAATTGCACCTTTAAAAGTTTGAAGTTTAAAACTAGTTCAAAGCAAGACATTGATTTTTTTTTCTTTCAAGACAGGGTCTCGCTATGCAGCCCAAGCTGGCCTCAAATGCACACATCTTTCTGCCTCAGCCTCCAAAGTGCTGGGGTTACAGGTGTGTGCCACCACAACAGCCAGACAATGATTCATTTTTTAAAAATCAAATTTAAAAATATACTAAAATATTTTTATATATTAAAATATTATATATTAAAATATTTTATATATTAAAAATTTAAATATAACCCAAGTCTAAGAAAACAGTAATTTTATAATGAATTCTAAGTCTTGCAGGCACTCAGAAAATACAGTGCTGGTACTAAGTACAGAACATAATACAGTAACTTTTAATGAACTATGACAAGATAAAAATAAACCCACCTTAATTGGAGTTTTAGATTTATCATTTATAATTTTTACTTTCCCATCTCTATGGAAGCAAGAACACTTACAGCCTAAGAGGCATGCTAAATCAGTGCTTCCTAATCTTTTTCATGTTACTATACTCAGATAAAATGATGCCTATTTCCAAGACATGCTGAGGTAAGCAGAGGCTGTTCCAGTTAGAAGTGACAAGCCCAGGGCTCTAAAGGGGGAGGGAAGAAGGGAGGAAGAGAGGGCAAGGAAGAGAAACACAAACCAAGCTGATACTACCCTCAAATGTAAATGCTTCTCCAATCTTTTGACTAAATGTTCTATGTTAAAATGTGTATATAATACACACACACACATAAATACACCTAGACACATATTAAAACTAGCAATGCCAAAGGAGAAATCAGCTTTTGCACATCAGCACTTTTCAGTTTCACATAAAACATTCCAAAAAAGGCCAGGCATGGTGTTACATGCCAGTAATGCCAGAGACTTGGGAGGCAGAGGAAGGAAAATCACAGGTTCGAGGCCAGAGGCAGTGTACATAACTTAGAAAGACTCTGCCTCAATTTAAAAAATAAAAAGGGGCTGGGAGTGCCACTCAGTAGCACAGCACTTGCAAAATATGTGCAAGGCCCTGGATTCAGCCCCCCAGTACCACTAAAAAAAATAAGTTTTAAAAATAATGCATTCTCCTATGAGTGTTTAAGTTTATTATGTTGGAAGAAATCATTTAAAGAAACATAAAATCCCTGGAGAAAGACATCATGTTTGGGAGAGTGGCAGGTCAGCGAAAAAAAGGAAAATCCACCACCAGATGGACTGACACAGTGTCTGCAATAATGGGCTTAAACATAAATAAGATCATGTGCCTGGCACAGAATCGGGGAGTGTTTCATTCTGTTGTACATAGGGTTGCTATAAGCTGGACTTGACTCGACAGCACCCAACAACAACATATACCTCTCTATAAAGGATTACTATCCCTAATATACAAAGAATACTTGAATATTAAGAAAAAAGTAAACAATACCAAAGGAAAAACACATACCAACAAACACGTTTTTATGTAAAGTATGGAAATGCAAATATAAAAAACTAAAATACTATTTTAATACCAAATTTATAAACTGTAAAAGACTAAAACCATACACAAGCACTTGACAAAAACTATCTTCCTACAATACTGCTGCTAAGAGTATAAACCACAACAATCTAACAAACTCATAGCATCTATAAACTATTTAGAGATTTTAATACACCTATCATTTGACAATACATCCTAAGAGAAAAAATACTCAGCATAACGTCAGCAGATAAGAGTATTTACTGCAGCACTGTTTGTAGTATTAATAAACCATAACTATTTCAGACCCAAAGCCATGGAAGTAGAATTCAACCGATTTAAAGCAAAACTAGTTTATGAATAAGATTCCCAGGTAAGGATGCAGCCCCAACACACTAGGCAAAGACTGAATTTAAGAAATATTTATCCAGCGGGGCATGGTGGCACATGCCAGTAATCCCAGCAACTCAGGAGGCAGAAGCAGGAGGATCACAGATTCGAGGCCAGAGGCAGCCTGGGTAAACTTAGGGAGACCCTATTTCAATTTAAAAAAATAAGAAAGGTACTGGGGTGCATCTCAGTGACAGAACACTTAAAGTATGCACAAGGCTCTGGGTTCAGCCCCTCAGTATCACCCCCACCCAAAAAATAAAATAAAATAAAACACAGAATATTTATCCAGGGACTGGAGTGTAGCTATGTGGTAGAGCAATTTTACTTGCCTAGCATGCAGAAGATGTCCCCCCAGAATAAAATTCCAGGGGTGAAAAAATCACCTAAAGTTATGAAAAACTCTGCTTTGTTTTTCCCACACAATAAACAAAATTTCTAAGCTTTAAATAGGAAGTACTTTATACATTTATTTTATTCTAAGTAGAATAACTTGAACTTTACTGCTGAACTTGTATTGTCCATTATCCATTATGAATGAGGTCAATGACATCTGTCATCAATACACTTTTTTTTTTGTGGTACTGGGGATTGAACCCAGGGCCTCGGCACTTGCATGCTCTGCAAGTGCTGGACCACTGAGCTGCACCCCCAGCCCATTTTTTTGTTTTTTGAGACAGGGTCTCGCTAAATTACGCAGACTGCCTCTGGTCTCGAACTTGTGATCCTTCTGCCTCCGCCTCCTGAGCCGCTGGAATTACAGACCTGCACCACCATGCCCGGTGCATCAATACACATTTTAAACACTTGAAAGGACTATACAAATTGCATAATTTCAAAAGTAAACAAGATTTTTTTAAAAGAAAAAATGTAGCCGGGCGTGGTGGCGCACGCCTGCAATCCCAGCGGCTGGGGAGGAGGAGGCAGGAGGATCGCAAGTTCAAGACCAGAGACAGTCAGTGTAACTTAGCGAGACCCTGTCTCAGAAAATGATAAAATCTACAAAATGGGCTGGGGGTGCAGCTCAGTGGTCCAGGCCCTGGGTTCAACCCCTAGTACCGCAAAAAAAAAAAAAAAAAAGGAAAGAAAAAGAAAAAATGTAAATGTTCATGAAGTATTTCTTGGTATTTATCCAACTTTTTAAACCCTTACATACAAAAGTCTGTTGTTTTAAAGTACATTGTTTGCACCGAACATGGTGGCAATGTCAGTAATCCCAGTGACTCAGGAGGTGAAGACAAGAGGATCCTGAGTTGGAGGCAAGAGGCAGCCTGTGTAACTTAGTAAGACCCTGTCTCAAAATAAAAAGCAAAAGATAGGCTTTGGGGTGAGCTGAGTGGTAGAGCACTTGCAAAGCATGTGTGAGGCCTTGGGTTCAACCCCCTAACATTGAAAAAAATTTAAATGTAAATTTCTACCTCTATTTAATGATAACAACCTTTCTTTCAGATAACTCTCTTCACACATAAAGGATAGTAGATTTTAATATCACAAGAGTTCCCAGACCTTAAACACTTATTTGGTGAGATGGTTGGAAAATTATATGTTACAGACAGGACATTTACTGTTTTTTCTTTCTTTCTTTCTTTTTCCTGGCAGTACTTGAGAGTTGAACCCAGGGCATCGCACATACTTTGCAAGAGCTCTGCCACTGGGCTGCATTCCCAGCCAATTTTTTATTTTTTATCTGGAGTCAGGATCTCACTAAATTATACAGGCTGCTTCTGGTCTTGAACTTCAGATCCTCCTGCCTCTGCCTCCCGAGTTGCTGGGATTACAGGCGTGAACCCCCACACCTGGCTAGAACATTTACTTTTTACATGCCGGAAAAGACACAGCATATTTATAATTACATTCACTTTGAAAGCTAAATTCTATAAGTATTTCAGAAGCCTATAATTTAGTTAACACGAATTCTTCTAGTCTCTTCTAGAACTCAGGTTCAACAAATTCTAAGCTGTTTCTTTCTGCATTCTAGAACTCCTCTCTCCTGCCTCCCACCACAGACAGGATATTTTAGAAATTGAAAGCCCTGGCTAGTGCATGCCTGTAGTCCCAGTACTACAGACGGTGATGTGGGAAGACTGTATAAACTCAAGAGTTCCAGACCAACCTTGGCAACACAGCAAGACTCCCAACTCATGCAGAATCTGTACATGGACCAGGAGGCAGTCGTTCGAACAGAACAAAGAAACACTGCCTGGTTTAAGGAGAAAGGTGTGTGTCTGAGCTGCATCCTTTTACCATACCTCTTCAATCTCTAGGTTGAACAAGTAATCTGAGAAGCTGGCATCACAACTGGAGGAAGACTCATTAACAATGTGCATTATGCAGATAACACAACTCTGCTTGCTGAAAGTGAAGAGGATTTGAAACATTTACTGATGAAGATCAAAGAACACAGCCTTGAGTATGGATTGTGCCTTAACAATCAACAAAATAAAAATCCTTATAATTTGGTCAGTACACAACTTCATGATAAATGGAGAAAAGACTGAAGTTGTTCAAGATTTTGCTTTAATTGGTTCTATAATCAACACTTGAGGAAACAGCAGTCAAGAAATCAAAAGATGCATTGCATTGGGAAAAGCTGTTGCAAAAGATCTCTTTAAAGTGCTGAAGAGTAAAAATGTCACATTGAAGATGAAGGTGCACCTGATTAATGCCACAGTATTTTTGGTCACATCCATATGGGTTGTGAAAGCTGGACACTGAACAAAGAAAACAGGAGAAGAATTGATATTTTTGAATTATGGTACTAGAGACGAATATACCATGGATTGCCAAAAGAACCAACAGATCCGTCCTAGAATAAGTGCAACCAGACTGCTCCTTGGGACCAAAGATAGCTAGACTGTCTCTTACATATTTTGGGCACATAGTCAGAAGGGACCAATCCCTGGAAAAGTACATCATGTTTGGGAGAGTGGCAGGTCAACAAAAAAAGGGAAAACTTTCAACTAGATGGATTGACACAGTGTCTGCAACAAGGGGCTTAACTATAAAAAAGATCGTGTGCCTGGCACAGAATCAGGGAGTGTTTTGTTCTGTTGTACATAGGGTCACTATGAGTTGGACCTACCTAGATAGCATCTAACAACAAAGATATAATGTATAAATAGTTATAATCACAAGCAAAATCCATGAAAACCACAAACATTTATTAAAGCCTATTAGGCTATCTAAACAGTAACAATCTTGGCTTTCTATTATGACCTGCTAAAACTCACTAGACACAAGCTGTATCTAAAAAAAATATATTTCTTAAAATTCTGTACCAAATAACCTTCAGCAACAGTAGTATCAGCTAACTACTACTCAGTTTCTACTATGTGCCAGGTTCTTTTACATATAATATCTCACTTAATCCTCCCAGTAACCACTTACGAGAGAAACTATCATCCTTATTTTGGAGATGAAGACACTGAGGACTATCAAGTTTAAATAAAATTGTCCAAGGGCACACAGTAAGTAAGACACACAGCCAAGATGACTGACAGAGTATGTGAGGTCAAAAGCATTCACAAGCTTTACCACAGCTTTATCACACCATCATTCTTTATTCTTAAGGCTGATAAGATCAGTGTATTTGTGGGACAGGCTGTTCCTCAGATGAGGTGCCAGATTTCAACCCTGTAGCTGCCTGCACTAGCTTCCTGATATCTGTCTCTTTCCTTCTACTCTAGAAATTTGTTT
Source organism: Pedetes capensis (assembly GCA_007922755.1). Classification (NCBI taxonomy): domain Eukaryota; kingdom Metazoa; phylum Chordata; class Mammalia; order Rodentia; family Pedetidae; genus Pedetes; species Pedetes capensis. Next base: position 86,559 of record VMDO01002796.1, read on the forward strand.
GTAACTATGCTTTTATTTATAATAAAGCACAAATTAAATGAGGAGAAGGATAAAAAGAAAAGTTACCCTTACTCATCCTAACAACATTTGGGGGGATATCATCTAATATTGGAAGCACAATATATGGGGATCAGTTCAAACTCTATCTCCACCTTTTATAAACTGTATGGCTTTTCACCAGATTGTTTGACTCCCCTACACATAAATTTTCTCACTTACTCATGCATATAACAAACATATTGAGTGTCTACTATGTACCAGGTGTTGTTCTAGATGCTTAGATTCCCTCAGGGAACAAAAAACAAAGACCCTTGATCTTATAAGATCAAAGCACACATCGTAAAGTAAATTTTATAATACGATACCAAGTGATAAGTGCTAGAGAGAGAGAGACAGGTTGTAGTTTACAGTGAGGTCAGTCTAGGTCTCAATGAAAGGGTAACAGCTGAGCCAAGAATTGAAAGCCAGTGAGTATGACTTGCATATAGATGGAAGAGAACATCCAAGCAGAAGAAACAGCCAGTGAAAACTCTATATACAAGGAATAGCAAGAGATCATCTAGTTAAGTAAGATTACATTGGGGGAGAGGGGCATGCAAATAACAAAGTAATGTAGATAATCATATGAACTTTGCCCTTTACTGAGTGAAGTGGGTTTTGAGCAGAAGAAATGTAATTTGTCTTAGATCTTAAAAGGATTGTTCTACACAGGCAATTAGATACACAATTACAGAGTCCATAAGATGTCTGAAGAATTAACAGTAAAATAAGGATAATACTTACTTACCTCACTGAATTATTAAAATTGTCCAAAAGTGTTTGTAAAGCATTTAGTGCCATGCTTAACACATAGTAAATGTTACTGCTAGAGCTTTTGCCCTGTACAAGAATACCCAGCACAGGAGATGAGAAAAGGCAGAAATTCAGCCCATACTTACACTTGGTAAGCCATGTGCCTGGTATATAAGCAGGATAAGCCTGAAGAAACAGAACACTTCTAATTCACATGAATGCTGGTCCTGCTAGATAAGCTCCGTCTCCACAGTGCTCTACCTCTCTAGAGGGGGACCTTTTCCGATTTAGCAATGATGCCCTTGGGGCTAGGTGTGGCCCCAATCTTTGTCCACATACATATCTATTTTGTGCTTTGCATTTATGTTCTATTCTCAATCCAAATCTTATAATATTCTCCTGATCTAACTGTAAATACTTGATAATTTATCTAATAATATTAGTGGGTTACCTCTAATAATATTAGAGGTAAAAGTTATATATAAATACTGCTACTGTCATGATTTTTATGATTTAAGATTGGACCAGAGTGAATTTTTTTTCTTTTAAGATAAACTTATATTCTAAAGTAACTGGTCACTATTTTTTGCCATCTTTTGTAGGGGGAAGGGAGAGGACCTGGAAGAGGAGGATTGTGCTACTCCACCTTTCTTAGAAGTAACAAAAGCTTTTAAAAGTTTGTTGTTGTGAGCCGGGCGCACGGCTGTAATCCCAGCGGCTTGGGAGGCGGAGGCAGGAGGATAGGAGGCAGGAGGATCGCAAGTTCGAGACCAGGGGCAGTCTGCGTAACTTAGCGAGACCCTGTCTCAAAAAGTAAGAAAATGGGCTGAGGGTGCAGCTCAGTGGTCCAGCACTTGCAGAGCATGCAAGCGCGAGGCCCTGGATTCAACCCCCAATACCAAAAAAAAAAGTTGTTGTTGTTGTTAGGTGCCATTGAGTCATGTCTGACTCATAGCAACCCTCATAGGGCTTTCCAGTGGCTGGTTGTTTCAGGATTGCCTACGGAGTAGATTGCCACATCCTTCTTCCATTTTTGTGTTGCTGGGACTCAAAACCGGGACCTCAGACTGCAGAGCAGCACTCTACCAACTGAGCTAAATCCCAGCCCTCTAAAAGTTTAGAGAGGTTAAAATACATAATAAAAGTAACCAACACCAGTGAGTTTAGCTCAGTGTGTGCACATACGTGTCTGCGTGTGTGTGTTGCCAGGAGTGGAAGCCAGGGCCTTATGTATACTAAGCAAGCTCTACCACTAAACCACATCCCCAGACCTGTAACCTTTCTAAAAATTCCACATTACATCAGTTTACCATCAGCAAATTTAATTTGCTGAGTAGGTTTACTTTGTGTTTATATACACTTTTGAAAAAAAAAAAGTAGAACTCAACAGCTTATTTGCAAAGAGCTTTCTGAAACTCTTCTAATAAGAAGGCCTTAGGCACAGGCAGGGAGAGCACAGGTTCAAATAAACAAATAAAAAAATTGCCAAAACTTACCAAACACTTTGGCAGAGCTTCCTAAAATGGTTTATAAGAGAATAAAGATCAAAACATATGGGGTAAGGGAATCCCAACCCAAGGACCAGAACTATGGGACAAGGATTTGAACCATCAGATTACAAGAGCCCATCAAATATCTAACACATTAAATTTTACAATAATGAGGGATGAGGAGACTGTATAAACTTCTAAAGTAAGAAAACACAAAGGGTCAGGAATTAATGGTAGAGCACGTGGCTTCAAATTTCAATATCTGAAACTGGAAGACACAACTGAAGAAGTGAGATAGTTTGAAAGAGAAATATCTCAAACCTAGAATAACTAACAAAACTATAAAGGAGAGTAGAAAAGAAATATTTCCTGACACTCATGATTATAAAAGTTTACCATTCATGGTGCCATTTTTAGGGGCCGTATTATATGAATAAATCAAGAGAAATTGAGCCTGGCACAGTGGTATACATTGTAATCCAACAACCCAGGAAGCAGACACAGGAAGATCAGAACTTTGAGGTCAGATGTAGCATGTGTAACTTAGCAAGACCCTGTCTCAAAATTTAAAATTTTTAAAAGGGGACTGGGATACAGTGGGGCATGGTGGTGCATGCCTTTAATCCCAGTACTCTAGAGGCTAAAGCAGGAGGATCAATGTGAATTCAAGGCCAACTTGGTCTACAAGGCAAGTTCCAGTCAGCCTGTACTGTACAGCAAGACCCTGTCTCCAAAAAAAGGGGGTGGGGGATGATGACTCAGAGGGACTTGAGGGTGCAACTCAGTGGTGTAGCACTTACCTAGCATGCCTGAGGCCCTAGGTTCAACCCCCGAGTACTGGAAAAAATAAATGTTCTGATTGCTTTCAATGTTCCACATAAAACATGGTTAAATAATTCTTCTACTTACCAAAAGGCTACAATAAAAAACACTCAACTGCAATTATAGGACTTCAGAGTAGAATCCTAGGTTATTAAAATCTCAGAATATTAGAATGTTCTTATAGTGGCATTATTCCAAATAACCAAAACATGAAATAGCCCAATGTCCATTAGCTTTTGAGTGGATAAAATAAAGCATATCCAAACAAGAGAATAGTACTTAACTATAAAAAGGAACAAAGCACTGGTACAATGGCCCATTATCCTCAGGGTATATATTCTAAAACCCTCAGTGGATGCCAGGAACCAAAGATAGTACTGACCCCTATAATTTAATGCCTTTTCCACTTTAAGCATTTATCATACATTATGGTCAACTTTTGCAGTGTGAGGTACAACAGTAAAAGAGCATGATTTCTTCATTCTTCACAACTTCACACAGAGTTCATTCTTATAGCAGATCTTTGCAGCACAGTGTTATTTTTTCTTAAGTCTAAAACTTTCACTTAAAGGATATCCTTTTATAGCTTCTCCTTGCGATATATGAATTGCTAGCATCACTACTCTTGCACATTGGGGAGATTAAGAAAAATAAAATAAAGGCCAGTTAAAACATAAGTACTCCAATACCACAACAGTTAATCTGATAACCAAGATAGCTACTAAATGACTACAGAGTAGCATATACACCACAGATATGCTGGAGAAATGGATGATTCATGTCCAAGGCAAGACAGACGGGGATGATGTGAGATTTGATCATGCTACTCATAATGGCACACAATTTAAAATGTATCAATTATTAAATTTCCAGATAACCCACTTAATGTTTGAAGACCATGCCTGACTGCAGGTAGCTGATACTGGGAAAAGCAACATTGCAGATAAGGAGTATCTTAGTCTCTTTTGTGTTACTACAATGAACATCTGAGACTGAGTAATTTATAAAGGCTCACAGTTCTAGAGGCTGGGAAGTCGAAAACCTCATGGTAGGTAGCATCTACTCAGCTCCTCCCAAGACCCTTGTGCTGTTTCAACTCATGACAGAAAGCAGGAGGGAAGCAGCAAGATGTACAAAAAAAAAAAAAAAAACAAACTAAAGCTTCTTTGCTTTTTATTTTTTATTATTATTTAACTAGCATACAGTATAATGAGGTATATTATGGGATTATCATATAGTTGGATTGTGTATTTTGCATATGTTCTCTCTCATTACCTCCTCCAGGTTACTCTCTCTCCCACTAATCCCCAGCCCCCTCTAGATATATCCCCTTGTAATTTCCAGTCCTGCATATAAATGTACATAGATATCCCTCACTTGTCTGTCAGTTTGCTGTACTGTGCGGACTTGTGTGTTGTTATAATGCTGAAAACTATGCCACTGGTATTCAGATACCAGCAGGGTCACCCATTGTGGACAGGTTTCAGCTGATCTTCAAGACTAATACAGACTAGGGAGGAGGACTATGTATAGAACTCAACAGAAGGAACATGCTGGAACCAAACTGACTACTTTTGTGGAAAGAGATGATGGAAAGCCTCAATATCACAAGCCAAAACAAGATCAGGTGCTCATTGTGGATCAGACCATCAACTGCTCATCTGCAGGTTCAAGAAGAAAATTAGAACACAAGGTATATAATCTTGAACATATCACACCTGAGTTCAGAAACCATCTCAAGAACAGATTTGATACATTAGATACTAATGATCAAAGACCAGATAAGTTATGGAATGACATTAAAGGCAGCATTCATGAGGAAAGCAAAAGGTTGTTAAAAAGACAGGAAAGAAAAGACCAAATTACATGTAAAAAGAGACTCTGAAATTTGCCCTTGAACGAGTAGCTAAGATAAAAGGAAGACATGACAAAGTTAAAGAACTAAACAGAGGATCCCAAAGGGCAGCTTGAAAAGACAAAATAAAATACTATATATGCAAAGAGCTACAGAAAGAAAATCAAAAGGCAAGAACACACACTGTTCTTCTCAAGCTTAAAGAACTGAAGAAACAATTCAAGCCTCAAGTGGCAATAGTGAAGGATCTACAGTGAAAATGTTAAATGACACAGGAAACATCAAAAGAAGATAGAAGGAATACAGAGTCATTATACCAAAAAGAACTGGTGGATGATCAACTATTTCAAGAGGTAGCCTATGATCAGAAACCAATAGCACTGAAAGAAGTAGAAGCTACCTTGAGGGCACTGGCAAAACACAAGGTTCCAAGAACTGATGGAATATCAAGTGAGATGTTTTAACAAACAGATGTGTCAGTGGAGATGTTCACTTGTTTATGCCAAGAGATTTGGAAAACAGTTACCTGGCCAACTGACTAGAAGAGATCATACTTGTGCCTATTCCCAAGAAAGGGGATCCAACTGAATGCGGAAATTACCAAACTATCATTAATATCTTCTGCAAGTACAATTTTGCTAAAGATCATCCAAAAGCAACTGGAACAGGATATTGACAGGGAACTGCCAAAAAATCAAGCCAGATTTAGAAAAGGGCATGGAACCAGGGACATCATTGCTGAAGTCAGATGGATTCTGACCAAAAGCAGAGAATACCGGAAAGATGTCTACGTTTTACTGACTATACAAAGGCATCTGTGTGGATCACAATAAATTATGAATAACATTACAAAGAATGGGAATACCAAACCACTTAATTGTGCTCATAAGAAATGTGTACATGGACCAAGAGGTAATCATTCAACCAAAACAAGGAAACACTGCTTGGTTTAAAGTCAGGAAAGGTGTGCATCAGGGCTGTATCCTTTCACCGAACTTCAATCTCTATGCTGAGAAAATAACCAGAGAAGCTGGACTTTATGAAGAACATGGCCTAAGGATAGGAAGAAGACTCATTAACAACCTGTTTTATGTAAATGACATAATTCTGCTGGTTGAAACTGTAGAGAATTTCAAATACTTGCTGATGAAGATCAAAGAACATAGCCTTCTGTACAGATTATGCCTCAACATCAAAAAAAAAAAAATCCTTGTAACTAGGTCAATAAGCAACTTCATGATAAATGAAGATTGAGGCTGCCCAAGGTTTTGTTGTACATGGTTCAATAATCAATACCCATAGAAACAGAAGAAATCAAAAAACCCATTGTATTGACAAAGTTGTTGCAAAAGACTTCTTTAAAGTGCTGAATAGTAAAGATGTCACACTGAAGACGAAGGTGCACCTGATTCATACTATGGTATTTTCAGTCACATCACAGGCTTGTGAAAGCTGGAGGATGAATAAGGCAGACAGAAGAAGAGCTAGTATTTCTGAATTTTGGTGCTGGAGACGAATATTGAATATACCATGGACTGCCAAAAGAACCAACAGATCTGTCCTAGAAGAAGTACAAGCAGAGTGCTCCTTGGAAACAAAGATGGCTAGACGGCATCTTATGTATTTTGGACATGTCAGGAGGGACCAATCCCCGGAGAAGGACATCATATTTGGGAGAGTGGCAGGGCAGTGAAAAAAAGGATGACCCCCTACTAGACAGATTGAGCAAGTGACTGTAACAATAGGCTTAAGCATAAAAAAGATCATGTGCATGGCATGGAGTCAGGCAGTGTTTCATTCTGTTGTACATAGGTCGCTATGAGTGAGACCTGACTTGACACTTAACAACTACACACAGATATATATTTTATTTTCATTTTAGGATAAATCTAGCTTCTGTATATGAATGAGAACATATGGCATTTGCTTTTTGTTTGTTTTTGTGATACTTGGGAGTTGAACCTAGGGCCTCACATGTACTTTGCAAATATTCCACCACTGGGCTGCACCCCAAGCCCTCTATCTACTTATTCATTTATTTAGAGTCAGGGTCTTGCTAGATTATGCAGGCTGCCTCTAGTTTGGAACTTGCCATCCTCTTGCCTCCACCTCCTGAGCTGTTGGGATTACAGGAATGCGCCACTCAACCTGTTATTTGTCCTTGAGTCTGGCTTATTTCTCTTAAAATGATGAGCTCCACTTCCACTCATTTTCCTGCAAATGACATGATTTCCTTCTTCTTTGTGGCTGAGGAGGAGTACACACACACACACACACACACACACACACACACACACAGATGCATACACACATTTTTAAAATCCATTCATCTGTTGATGGACATTTGGGCTGATTCCATATCTTCGCAATTGTGAACATAGAATTTAAGGTGTTTCTTCGGATGATGACTGGGATTCCTTTGGCTATATGTCCAAGAATGGCATAGCTACATCATAAGGTGGTTCTACTTTTAGTTTTGTGAAACCTCTGTACTGATTTGTATAATGGATGTACCAGTTTACAGTCCCACCAGCAATGTATGACAGTTCCTTCTTCCCCATATCCTTGTTAGTATTTGTTGCTGTTTGTTTTGCTGATGCTAGTCATTCTGGCTGGGGATGAGATACAACCTCAATGTAGTTTTGATTTGCATTTCCCTGATAGCTAAGGATGTTGAATATTTTTTCTTATGTTTACTAGGCATTTGTATTTCTTCTTTTCAGAACCATCTTTTGAGTTCAATTACCCACTTACTGACTGAATTATTTTTCTGGTGTTTAATTTTTTGTGTTCTGTATATATTCTGGATATTACGTATACTTGGCAAGGATTTTCTCCCATTCTGTGGGCTCTCTTTAGTCTATTGACTGTTTCCTTTGCTGTGTAGAAACTTTTTAATTTTATGTAGTCCCATTTGCCCATTCTTGCTACTATTTCCTGGGCTACTGGAATTCTTTTTAAAAAGTACTTGCCTATGCCTATGTGTTGAAGAGTTTTCTCTACATTTTCTTTCAGTAGTTTCAAAGTTTCCAGTTTTACATTAAAATCTTTGATCCATTTTGAATTGATTCTTATAGAGTGAGAGAAAGAGGTCTATTTTCATTCTTCTACATGTAGATATCTAGTTTTCCCAGCACCATTTGTTGAAGAGACTGTCCTGTTTCCAATGCATGATTTTGGCTCCACTGTCAAAAATCAGGTGACTGTAGTTGTGTGGGTTTATTTCTGGGTCCTCTATTCCATTGGCCTTAATGTCTGTTTTTGTGCCAGTACTAAGATGTAATATAATTTGATGTCCAGTATTGTGATGGAGAGGGTTCCTTGCTTTAAAACAATCTTCTCTCCTGACAACTAATCCGGCCCAGCAAGAGAACTCCCCTAGGAAATCCATTAATCCTCCTTAACATCCTAATCACCTTTCAACCCCCCTCCAATTCTGCCATAATGGCAATTAAATTTCAACATGAGTTCTGGCAGGGACAAATCTCATCCAAACCAAAGCAAGGGTGGTATTACTGTGCATGCTCTTGAAAACATTGTGCTAAGGAAAAGTACACAGATGATATGATTATATTCATACAAAAGTAAGCACAGGCAAATTCATATAGACAGAAAGATTACATATCTGTAGTCCCAACTATTCAGGAGGCTGAGACAGGAAGATTGCTTGAGCTCAGAAGTACCAGACTCCATAGCAAAAAAAAAAAAAAAAGGCGGGGGGAACAAGGTAGACTAGTGATTGCATAGTGCTTAGGAGAGTATGGGGAAGAAGGTAGTGCTATGACTAAGGAGTTTCTTTACGGAGTGATAAAAATGCTTTAAAATTCATTGCTGGTGGTGGTTGTACAATTCTGAATATACTAAAACCCATGAATTATAAATATTCCAAATGGGTGAATTACATGTATGTGAATTACATCTCGATAAAGCTATTGCAAAAAAAGAGATCAGATCTGCAGTAAGTGGGTACACTTACTGAGTTTCTGAGCTATCTGAGTTTCTGACCTTTCTAATTTCTGGTGCTACTACTGCCTCATAAATCCTGCAACGTCCTATCCCAAACCATATGATCTACCTAAAATGTAAAGGTCTTAAGTTAGGACAAAAAATAATATTAAGAACTAAAAGTTTAAGCCTGCAGCTATAGCCCTGTGGCATCCGATCCCGTCAGATCTCGGAAGCTAAGCAGGGTCC
>VMDO01002796.1:95811-145117 GCA_007922755.1 Pedetes capensis
TGGATGGGAGACCGCCTGGGAACACCAGAAGCTGTAGGCTGGGAGAAGGACCTGGCAACCCCCTCCCAAAAATCAATCTGCCATTGAAAACCCTATGAACAGCAGAGAAGCACTGACAATAGTGTTTCCCCTGTTGTACAGAGGGTCGCTATGAGTCGGATACCGACTCGACGGCACCTAACAACAACAACAACAACAAAAGTTTAAAGTGTAGTTGCTCAAATAAATATTTACTACATTTTAAATGAATAGCAGGAACAATGGTTTTCTTAACTACTTCCTAGGAACTATCCCAAGCACTCTCCATCACTTATTTAAAAAACAACTATTTAGTAGGTAAATAGGAAAGATAAATGAATTTTAAATCTTGCTCCAATATTTTCAGGTTGCCTGAACTTGGTCAACTCCATGCATATCAGATTTCTCAGCTATATAATTAAGAAAACAGCAGTACAAATTTGACTTAAAAAAAAAAAATGAGTGGTTATAGGGATTTAGCTCAGTGGTAGAGTGCTTGCCTAACAAGTGCAAAGCCCTGAGTCCAGTCCTCAGCGCCAAAAAAGAAAAGTATGGAAAGCACCAAATCACAAGTGTACCACATAAAAATCATTCTAAATGTTAAGAAAAATTATCTCTCACAAAGGCATGGTGGCATACACCTGTAACCCTAGCACTCAGGAGAATGAGGCAGGAGGATGACAAATTCCATGTCAGTCTGGGGTTTACAGCAAGACAAAACAAAAATAAAACAAGCTGTAATCCCAACAACTTGGGAGGTGAGGCAGAAGGATCCCAAGTTCAAGGCAAGAAGCACCCTGTACAATTTAGGGAGACCTTGTCTTAAAATAAAAAATGGGCTAGGTGTGCAGTCCAGTGTCAAAACACTTGCAATGTATGTGTGAGGTCCTGGATTCAACCTTCAAATACTGCAAAAATAAAAAAAGAAAAGAAAAAGAAAATTATCTCTGCTATTACATTCTCCAAGCTAAATGTACAGTTTGTTATTATTTAACTGTATATGCTCCATAGTGAACTTAGAAACTAGAGTATCATTTAGTGGAAGGTATGGAAATTAAACTGGGTTCTTCAACTTCTAAGAGCTTCAGTGAACTGAAGAACTATCAGAAAGTGAATACAAAATCTGGTGTACATGCACAGGTACATGTAGACCTTGGCTTCTTTGAAAGCAATTGTGATCCAAAAAGAAGTACCGCCAGGATAAAAGTAAGCAGGAATTAGAAATTTTTTGTTCAGTTCTTTTTCTGATTTGCTTTTTCATATGCCAGTAACATATTTAAACATTTAAAAAGTCTAAGTATATCCCATATATATATATATATATATATATACATATAATCCCCCCCCCCCAGTACTGAAGAGTTGAACCCAGGGCCTCACACATACTTTGCAAATGCTCTGCCACTGAGCTGCACCTCCAGCCAGCCCCTTTTTAAATTTTTTATCTTAAGACAGGGTCTTGCTAAATTACTCAAGCTTTCTCTGGCCTCAAACTTGCACTCCTCTTGCCTCCACTTACCAAGTCACTGGGATTGCAGGTATATGCCACTGGACCTACATTTTTTTCCAGTATGGGGGCGGGGGTGGGAGGGGTTGAACCCAGGGACTCACACATATCAGGCAAGTGGCAAGTGCTCTACCAGTGCACCCCAGGCCTCTCCCAGCACCTTTTATTTTCATTTTTTTCTTTTGAGACAAGAGTCTCACTAAGTTGGTCAGGACTGTTTCTGACTTCAAATTTGAGATCCTCCTGTCTCAGTCTTGTGAGTAGCTAGGATTACAGGTGTGTGCCACAGCATCCATCTCATCTTTTATACCTTTATGAAGACTATAATACATAAGGTAGAGAATACATACATATTAAATAACTACAGTAGAAACATTACAATAATGAGATAAAGTAGGCCAGGAATGGTGGCATGAAAAAGGTACAATAGTAGATTCTAAAACAAAGAAAATTAAAGCAAGCAATCTGCAGGTCAGAGCCACTGATTTTTAGAAAAGAGCTTCCTTAAGAGAACACCTAATTCAAACTGGGATAAGAACTAATTTACTAATTTGTTTAACTGAAAAGACCAAAGGTATATAGGCTTCTGAAAGGCTCATGACATCACTAAACATCTGGTTTCTTTTGTTTTCTCTTCTCTGCCTTCCTTCAGTCTAAGGTTGGCAATTCTCTTGGGTTCCAAATCACAAAATGGGAGACTACAAGGAGATTCTGAGGGTAATGTGCATCTTCATTTAAGTCTAGCAGGTAAACAGCATTTCTTAGGGAAGTTCTTTGGAGTAAAAAGGCCCCAAACATAATCTCACATGAGCCATCATTAACAAATCACATGATGTCCAAATGGCCTAGCTTTACTGATTGGTGTGAACTAATCATGCTCACTTCCACAGCTAAGGACGTGGTCCATCCATTCAGCCTCCCTGGCTATGGGGTCAATAGTTCCTCAGAGAAAATAAGGGATACAGTCACCGTTAGAGTAAGGAAACAGAAACAAACAGGTGTCCACTTCAATGGTTACAGGTGAAAATCACCAGACAGGGGATAAAAGGAGGAGTTTAGCTTTTTTTATTATTTATTTATTTTGGGGGGGGGTCTTTGTTTTTTGAGAAAGTCTTGCTTTGTAGCCCAGGCTAGCATGGAACTACTACCTCAGCCCCCCAAATGCGGGGATTATAGGTGAGTGCTGGGATTACAGGTGCAAATCACCCTGCCAGGCTAAGGAGGGAGTTTAGAACAAGATCCTTAAACTAAGTCTCCGATGCATATTCTTATAAATTCAGGTTACAGAGCCAGATGTAAGGGCAACACAACTATAATCCCAGCACTCAGGAGGCTGAGGCAGGAAGATTACAAGTTCAAGGCCACCCTGGACCACATAGTGAGCTCCAGACCATCCTGGGATACACAGCAAGACCCTGTCTCAAGAAAATTAGTTAATAAATAATAATTCAGGTTATACATTTAACTTCAAGCTTCTCAGACACTGCCAGTGTTTATACAATATCCACACATGCAAAATCAAGCAAGCAACATGGGTCTTCTTAAACTCTTGTAGCCATGTTCTTTGGCAAATCTCAGAGGAAGATCCCTGAAAGATTATAGCCCTCAAAGCAGGGAAGAGACAGGTAATGTAAGTTTTCTTGTTTGATTGCTTCCCTGGAACACATTTATTACTGGGATCAGGGAAGTAAAATTTCCACGAAGTGTGAAACATAATTGAAGAGGGGCAGACTTGCTAGACAAAGACAGACAAAATCCAGCATCTTTTGGGCATCTGCCTTGAGCCAGGCCCTAAACTAAGCATTCATAAGCTATTTCATTTAATTCACATAACTCAGACAGATATTCTTAATCTCAGATAAGAATAAATCTCAAAAAGTCATATACTTTGCCTTACTTAAATTTAAATCCAGGTTCTACAACCAATTACAAAAACTTCTGCAAAATATGAAGTTGGATAGAATGATCTGCAATAATTCTTCTAATTCTGACATCTTATGATGATTCTGGTGCCATGTAAACCTAACATATATTAAAAACTTTCCAGTACAGAAAATGCTTCCCTAGCTTTCCAAATAGACTATATCAAGCAATCTTTTCTCAGTGATTTATCAATTACTATAATGAGTAACCTCTAGTTATTGACAGAATTTTCCTAACGTGCCAATTTTACTCAGACTTGGTGAGAGGGGTTAAGAAGGTACTACTTTTAAATACTGCTATATCTATTATGAAGGAAACTATAACAACAAATGGTTTAGCTGGGTGCCGTGACACATGCCTATAATCCCAGCTACTCAAGAGGCTGAGGCAGGAAGATCTCAAGTTTGAGGTCAGCCTGGGGAATTTAGTGGGATTTTGTCTCAAAACAAAAAACTTTAAAAACAGTTGAGGATGTACCTCAGTGGTAGAACATTTGCCTAGTATATGCAAAGTCCTCAGTTTGATTCATAGTGTGAGGGGGAGGGGAGGGTATACAATGGTTTTGTTGAAGTTTGTTTTAGTGCTAAGGATTGAAGCCAGAGCCTTGCACATGTTAAGTATGCCTTCCATCACTGAGCTACAACCCTCAACCCCAACAGCAAATATTTGTAAGATATGACTTTAAAGAACTATAAGGTTTAAAGGGTAAGCATTTAATCCTTTCCACTGGTGGTAGTTCGCTAGAAAAGTTTTAAAAAATATCATGATAGATGTCACAAACATAGTTTTGTGTCTTTGTACTCCTCAGATACTTTTGGTGCATTCATGTCACTGTTATTTGACTATCACTGCACTGTATTTACCTCCATTAACTCTCTCATTCTTCAGCATTTGCAAGTACTGATAATCTGTTTTGAGGAACACAGATAACCAAATGTGCATAAATGTATAAAAGAGAATAAGAGAAAGAGCCTGGGGATTTAGCCTACTAGGTACTGAAAGGCTTTAGCACAGGATTACTTTATAAGGGTCAAAGCTATGCTCCAGAAGTTTAAGGCTACCAGAAACCCAACATTAAAGCAAGCCAAATTCTCTACACACTTGGACAATTAAACTGCATATACTATTATGGTAAGTTTTTTTTTTTAACAAAGTATACACTTTTCAACTTTATGACACAGTCACACAGCTTTGGTATCCTCTGTATGGTTAGCCCCAAGTGGAATTCTTTGTAAGACCATAGTTGTTGAATGAGTAAATGAATTCAGCATATACTTTGAAGTCAAGGAGACCAGTAGGTGAACAACTTTCTTGGTTATGTGAACCTAACCAAATGACTACACATCTAAGCAATAATTTCATCTTTTGTAAAAGAAGCACAACTGTATTAAGAGATTATTGTAAGAAGTAAACGAAAAAGAAAACACAAAACCCAACATCTAGTGGGCACTTAATAAATGATAGCTATTATTCCTATCATTGATAATATAACAGTAGTTATCAGTGCAAGAAAGTAACTTTTACGGTTATCCTTGATTATTTTCCTCACCCCAATTATTCAATGTGTTATTTCAGATCCTCCTTAAAAATCCAACCACATTAATTTAATCCCAATCAAACCTAAACCAACTCTTGCCTAGACTACTCCAAGTGTTACTATGTCTATTCTCAATTCCTCTAAATCTATTCTCTACACTACAGAGAAGTGTGATTGTAAAACACAAATCTGGTTGTATTACTCCTCTGCTAAAGTCCTCTATTCATTCTCCCTTATCCTCAAAATAAAAAAAAATCAATATTAAATCAAAATAAAACTCAATATTTATTTATTCATTCATTCATCCATTCATTCTTGGCGTTTTTGAGACAGGGTCTCACAATGTAGCCAAAGATGGTCTGGAACTCACTATGTAGCCCAAGCTGGCCTTGAACTCAAAGTCGTCCTGCCTCAGCCACCCAAGTGCTGCGATTACAAGCATGCACCACCATATCTAGCTTCAAATTCTTTTGTTGTTAGGTGCCGTTAAGTTGGTCTCACTCACAGCGACCCTACATACAACAGATGAAACCCTACCCAATACTGTGCCTGCCTGGCACTACTGTCACTGCTTTTCTGCTATTTATGGGGTTTCCAATGGCTGATTGTTTTTAGGAGTGGGCTGCCAGGTCCTTCTCTCAACCCTACAGCACCTAGTATTCCCCGGCGGTCTCCCATCCAAGTACTAACTAGGGTGGTACGGCTATAGGCTCCAATTCTTCATGACCTACAAAACCTTCCATGATGGCCTGGCCTCTATCTTTTTTCCTCCTTATCTCCTACCCCTCTCTCTCTCACTCACTTTATTTCTATGGGACTGGCCCTTCTTGCTGCTAGATCACTTCTGGTCAATCATTTTTTTACTCAAATGTTGCCTCATCTGACCATCCTGTTCAAGTACATCCTGCCTCTCGGCATCACTTTTGTCTCTTGACTCAGCTTTATAGCTTTCATGATTATCAAACCCCACTGAAATTATATTAGTTATCTGCCTACTCAATTATCATCTGCCTGCCCTGCTATCTTTAAGAGTGCCCCCCAACACAGTAAGTTCTTAAGCTATATTCCCTGGCATCTGGACAATGTGGCATGTTCTAACAAAAATCATCAGTATAGTCATCTATGAACTGCAATAAGCTAAGAAGCTACACTCAGATCTAGAAGTTTGACAAATGTGGGAAAACGACAGAATCAGTACAGAGTAATTGCTGACTGGCAATCAGTAAAAATCATAAAACAGTTTATCAAACAAATCCCAACAGACAAAAGCCACCTCATAATAATACTGTCCAAAGACAAAATTATAGCAAGTTTAGTTTATTATTTTAGTTTATTATTTAGTTGTTTTGTTTTGTTTCAGTACGGGGGGTTGAACCCAGAGCCTTGCACTTCCATGCTTTCCAAGTGCTGGACCACTGAGCTGCACCCCCAGCCCTTTTTTTTTTTTTTTTTTTAACTTTTTGAGACAGGGTCTCGCTAAATTACGCAGACTGCCTCTGGTCTTGAACTTTGCGATCCTCCTGCCTCTGCCTCCTGAGTCACTGGGATTACAGGCGTCAGCCACCACACCCGGATAGTTTTACTATTTTTTATTAGCACATATTAACTGTACAAAGTAATGGGTTTCACTGTGATATTTTTATACATGCATATAACATACTTGAATGGAATATAATTAATTGCCTTTTAACTGTGATTTTAGAAGGAGGCAACACCTCATTCTATAAAACAGAATGAGTGTTCCAATCAGCCAAGCAGAGGTCAATTTTACAGACACAAAAAGCTGAGGAAGCAGAAACATAGAACAAAAAAATGGCCTTTTTTTTTGGTACTGGGTGTTGAACTCAGGGCCTCGTACTTGCATGCTCTACAAGTGCTAGACCACTGAGCTGTACTCCCAGCCCATTTTTTTTTTTTTTTTTTTTTGCTTTTTTAAGACAGGGTCTTGGTAAATTACGCAGACTGCCTCTGGTCTCAAACTTGAGATCCTCCTGCCTCTGCCACCCGAGTCACTGGGATTACAGGTGTGCCACCAAGCCCAGCTGGACTGGCTGTTTTAAGTAGACTTTCTTTGTACGCTTAACACAGAGGGGACTTCCTTACACTGGCTCAGGTAAATTGTGTCTCTTTTGACAGGCAGCTGTGAATCTCCTGGCATACTTTATTTTTGCTTTGTCTTGTTTAAACTGACCTGTTTAAGAGTTCAATTTGATTAACCTGTGTCTAGCATGAGTGACTCTCTGGTTCCGTCTGGTCTACTATGGTCTGGGCTGGGATTTAGCTCAGTTGGTAGAGGGCCACTCTGCAGTCTCTGAGGTCCCGGGTTCAATTCCCAGCATTGCAAAAAGGGGAGAAGGACGTGGCAATCCACTCCCGAGGCAATCCTGAAACAACCAGCCATTGGAAACCCTATTAGGGTCACTATGAGTCAGATAGGCCTCAACAGCACCTAACAACAACAACAACTATGGTCTAGTGGGATAAGGATGTGGCAGTCCATTCCCAAAATATTCAGCCATTTATGACAGTCACTATGAGTTGGACACAACATGATGATGCCTAACATCAACAACTATGGCCTAGTCCAAGACGCTAGTCCAAAACAATGACCTCCTATAAATTTTATTTAACAATACCCAAGTGAAACAATTAGGAAATTCTACTATGCTAAAGTTATTCCAAAATTTGACTTAATAGTATTGTTTGGTATTTCCTTTCAGTTTTTCATCATTCTTCACTTACCTTTCACACTAAGATCACATAGCATGCAAAAGAATGTTCAGTAATGGAAGGATTTTCAGATTTAGAGAAAAATAGTTTAGCTTCAAGGACAGAATAATTTCCAAATACTTGGGGTACATGTACCAAAATAAAAATGTTTTCTTAAATAAACATATAATGTTCACTGTAGTTTAGAGTTTTTAAGGTTCTGTTGTTCTTGTTGTTTACTTTTATTAGACAGGGTCTCATTATTTAGCACAGGCTGGCCTCGAACTTATCATTTTCCTGCCTCCACTTCCAGAGTGCTGGGATTATGGACATGTACCTCAACACCTAGCAAGTAAAGATTCTTAAATGTTAATTTAAAATATTCTTCATGTATATAAGTTATCAGCCATGAAACCAACCACTCAGTAGAATTAAGGAGAAAACAAATATGAACTTAAAATTCTGTCACTGTGACCTGCAATTATGAAACATTAATGCTAAAATGTGGGAAAACTGTTACATTCATATTATGTTTGTGAAGGATTCTAGAATAATAATCACTACTTTATCTAGATTTATTATGGGACAAATGCCCTAGGCCATAGAGTTGTAATCCTAGGACTATGTCCCCATTTTTGTAAAAGGATAAAGCAATTTCCCAATAAATAAAAACTATGGCATTGTTAGGGCTGGAATTTAGCTCAGCGGGTAGAGCACTGCTCTGCAGTCTCTGAGGTCCCGAGTTCGATTCCCAGCACCACGAAATGGGAGAAGGATGTGGCAATCCACTCCCAAGGCAATCCCGAAACAGTCAGCCAATGAAAACCCTATGAGGATCGCTATGAGTCAGACTTGACTCAACAGCACCTAACAACAACAACAACATGGCATTGTAAAGTCAACAAGTCATTTATTTATTTATTTGTTTTTGGTGATGGTGGGGATAGAACCCAGGTCATCATTCATGCTAAGTATACCTTCTAAACACTGAGCCACATGCCTAGTCCCAATATCAACAAGTATTAAAAGCCACAACTAATTAGATCACCTCTATGGTTCAAAACAAATTTCTCAGCTCCTTCTTCAATAATTTGAAACTAGGAATTTTAAGAAAAACTCAACTTTTCCCAGAGTGCATGGTTGTAAATTCCAACAATTTAGGAGACTGAGGCAGGAAGATCACAAGTCCAAGGCTAAAGGGAGCCTTTGTAACTTAGCAAGATCTTGTCTCAAAGTAAAATTAAAAAATGGATGAGGTGCAGTGGTGCGCACCTGTAATCTCAGTGACATGGGAGGCAGAGGCAGGATGATTACAAGTTTGAGGCCAGAGGCAGCCTAGGTAACTTAGTAAGACTTCGACTCCAAAAAAAAAAAGAAAAAAGAAAAGAAAAAGAAAAAAGAAAACACACACACACACACACACACACACAGCATAGTGGGCTGGAGTGCAACTCAGTGGTAAAGCGTTTGCAAAAGCATGAGTGAGACCCTGGGTTCAACCACCCAGTACTGCGAGGAAAATAAGAGAAAAGAGAAGAAAAAAGAAAAACTCAACTTCTATAGTAAATTCATATTTTTAAAACTCAAGAATGCACTCTTTTTTTTTTTTTTAAGTAAACTAATATTTATTCGGGGCTGGGATTTAGCTCAGTTGGTAGAGCACCGCGCTGCAGTCTCTGAGGTCCTGAGTTCAATTCCCAGCACCGCAAAAATTGGACAAGGACCTGGCAATCCACTCCCAAGGCAATCCCGAAACAAGTCAGCCATTGAAAACCCTATGAGGGTCGCTATGAGTTGGATACTGACTTGACGGCACCTAACAACAACAACAACAACAACAACATTTATTCAGAGTCTACCCTGTGGAAAGGCTATTGCAGGTCCATTCTTTTTGTTATTTCATTTGATCATTATTTTTTATTGGAAACTTTTAATGTACACATTAATGTGATTCATTCTGACATGCTTTTCATTGTGACATTTCCATATATGCATTTTGTTGTACATTTGTATAATGTACAACTTATAAGAATACACTCTTGAAGGTGTCTATGAATGAAACACCAAAAGAACCAACAGTTTTCTGCTATACATTTAAGTATACTTAGTAGATATACTTAGTATATGTCAAGAAAAAGCTATGAAAGAAAAAAAGCTATCTATGAAGGGGTGAACAGAAGAAAGCTATCTATGAAGGGGTGAACAGAAGCAGGAGGTCATTGATTTTCACCTTTTATACTTTCAAGAAATAAGAATTATCATTTTAACAGATACAAACATTGGTAGGCAAGACACAAGTCCTCCCATAATATTACACTTCTAACCTCAGGCAACAAATCAAAAGGCTAGTAAGAGCACAGTATCTACCATTCAAGCCCTAGGCAGCCGCACAGAAGTCACAAGCATTCTGTTGGCTAAGGCAAAAAGTTGTATTTTATTTCCAGAGAGCCTTCAGGGTTCTGAACACAGTTCTCACAATCCTCATGCCTCAATCCACACAAGCTCAATGTGCTTTCAACATGTTATGGCAGGTAGGAACACTGTTAGGTATGCAAACTTGTTAAGGACCAAATAAAGCCAGAGAGTGGTAAATAGAGACCATACTATTGTTCATGAAAAGCTGCCTGTTTAAAAATTAAAAAGAAAGCACATTTACTTCCTAGTACAATATCTAATAAATTGCTGAGAGGGGTCCTACAAAGTACATTTGTATAATTAATTCTGATGCTCACAATCCAGGAGAATACCAGGTTATTTTATATATGCTCCAGATGTGATGGTCAATCTTAATTGTCAACTCGATTGGACTGACAAGTGTCTAAGAGATTAGCAAAGGACACCTCTGGTGTCTCTAGTGTCTGAGAGTGTTTCCAGAGAGGATTAACTGAGGGCTGGCAGGGGGAGGGGGGGAGGAGGAATGACACCCTGAATGTAGGCAGTACCATCCCCAGAGGCTGGGGGCCTGAATAGAAAAAAAGAGAAAAAAGGAGAAAGCCCAATGCAGTGCAGGCATTCCCTTTTTCGGCTTCCTGGCTGCCATGACATGAGCTGCTCTACTCTGCCACACTCTCCCCACCATGATGGACTGAAACTTGTGAAACCATGAGTCAAAATAAAGAATTCCTCCCTTAAATTGTTTACATTGGGTATTTAGTTACAGTGACACACGCTAACACAAAAACCCGATATCATGGCTGGAACTCAATGTATTCATTTCCACCTTCTCACTTTGTGGCCTAGCTCTAAAAATAACTTCAGTGAACTGTTGCACTTAGAGGCATTTCTAGAAAAGAATAAATAGGTGTTAGAGGTGTAGCTCAGTGATAGAGCTCGTGCTTAGCATGTACAAAGCCCTAAATTCAATCCACAGTATCAAAAAAATTAAAATAAATTAAAATGAAATGAAAAAACAATACCAAATTAGTAAAGCACAAGATGTTGTTGTTAGGTGCCATCAAGTTGGGTCTGACTAATAGCAACCCTATGTACAACAAACAAAACACTACTCAACACAGTGCCATGCCCAGCACTGTCAGTGCTTCTCTCCTATTAGTAGGGTTTTCAATGGCTGGTTGTTTTTCGGGAGTGGGCTGCCAGGTCCTTCTCCCAAGCCTAGAACACCTGGTATTCCCAGGTGGTCTCCCATCCAAGTATTAACCAGGCCTGACCCTGCTTAGCTTTCAAGACCTGACAGTACTACTGTACTATAGTATGACTATAGACAAAGCATAAGTTAGAAAATAAACTTCCAAAAAGTCTGGGAGGGTATTGTTTGTTGTTGGTTTTGCTTTTTTGAATTCACCAGATGCTATTAAAAATAAGAAAGCAAGCCAGACATGGTAGCTCCTGCCTGTAACCCGTGCACTCAGGAGGAGGGAGGACTGATGACACTTTGAGGCCAGCCTGGTCTACACAGCAAGCTCTACGCCATCTTGGGCTACACACCAAGACCTTATCTCAGGAAAAATAAATAAATAAATAAATAAATGAATAAAAATAAGCCAGGCACTGTGGCACATGACTGTAATCCCAGCAACTCTGGAGGCTGAGGCAGAAGATCGCCTCAGTTCGAGGCTAGACGCAGCCTAGGCCACTGAGTGAGATCATGTCTCAAAATAAAAAATAAAAAGGGACTGGGGGTACAACTCAGTGGTCGAGCACTTGCCTACAATGTGCAAGGCCTGGATTCAAGCCCCTAATCACAAAAAAAAATTAAATATTAAAATAATAAGCAAGACCATCTTCAAGGTGTAAGACTGGAAGGGAGGAATACACAATGTACTACTAAGTAACTTCAGGACAATCAAATCTGGCAAGGTTACAATTGTTAAAAAGTAATCTCCAGTCCTTATTGTATCATTTTAGTAATGTAAGCCTTAACTTTTGAGGTACATTGCTCCGATCAAAGACAAAATGGAGGTATGTTTGGCTAGAATGCTACTCTCCCACCTTCTGAAAATGAGGACCACACTAGAGCACCCACTCAACCTTTTTCGTGGGTTCTCTCACCATAGCGCCCCTCCTGAAAGATGACAGAAGATTCCTTTGGACCATGGTAAGAAAAACCAATTCTGACAATCCCAGTTAATCCAAGACGCTTTTCAGAAGTTTACTGTACAAGAACCAAAAGTTCTGAAACTTCACCCTAAAACAGAGTCCAGAAGCAAACAAAAACCTGGAGTTAAGGCTAACTATTCTGTCCTATCCCGTGGTTTTGCTCAAGCCAAGCAGCCAAATAAACTTCATTAATTGCCCTTTCTGAGTAGGGACACATATACAAACACTAAACACATCACTGGAGATCATTTTAAAATTTTCTTCAAAATTTTTCAGCAAGCCAAGTACCAAGTATTCCAGCAACTCAGAAGGCTGAACCAGGAAAATCACCAGTCCAAAGCCAGAGGCAGCCTGCATAACTTAACAAGACCAGGTCTCAAAATAAAAAATAAAGATAGAAAAAGGAGCTAAGCATGATGCGCAATGGTAGAGCACTTGCCTAACATGCGTGAGGGAGACCCTGCAAAAATTAAATAAGTAAATATGCTTTAGCAAATCAGTAATTCTATTGGCTCTGAAAATTTTGAGTTTTCTTCAAATACTATTTTATATTTCATTTTAAAATATTAAACTGAGCCAGGCACAATACAGGCAGCACCTGTATCACAAGTTTGGAGCTAGCCTGGGCTACACATAGTGAAATCATATCCATCCGGGCGCAGTGGCGCACGCCTGTAATCCCAGCGGCTCGGGAGGCGGAGGCAGGAGGATTGCAAGTTTGAGACCAGAGGTAGTCTGCGTAACTTAGCAAGACCCTGTCTCAAAAAGTAAAAAAAAAAAAAATGGGCTAGGGGTACAGCTCAGTGGTCCAGCACTTGGAAAGCACGCAAGTGCAAGGCCCTGGGTCCAACTGCCAGTACCGCGGAAAAAAAAAAAAAAAATCATATCCAAAAAAGAAAAACTAAACTGGTAAAGCAAAAAGATCTAAGGTAACCAATACTGTGGTGTTAAATAAGGTTTTAAGACATTCTTAAATCTACCTAGCACACTAGTTTCTGAGAAGGTAACAATACATTCTTTGTGATTAGGACTGATTCCAGAAGTTTATTTTAGTAGAAAGAACTTAGAATTTTAAACAACTTGATTCAGCTCTCCTCTCCATTATCTCACAGGACTATTAAAATTAAAAAGGCTAAAGCAACTATTATTCTTATGTCTTTTTTAGATGAAGAAAAAGTGAAGTTCAAAAGGATTAGTAACAATTTAAGAAGAATAGAACAAAAAACTTCAGGTCCTCAGACTTTAAATTATAGCTTGGTTATTATGATGTACTAACTTAATATAAACTTGAACTTGAAACAATTATTTAATGTTACTATTATATTATTTAGAAATAGATATTGTTTATAAAATAATGCATGAGACTTGTCTGTGGAAGAAAGGAAAATGTCATATATATAATAAGCAATTTAAGTTTTTCCTCAAGAGATTTTTTGCTTCATTTCTAATAGTAAAGGATTTAGTTTAAATTTATTATCTTAAAGTAGTCATATTCCTAATGCTTTTTCTAACTTGGTCATTCTTTCCTCTTATTCATTAAATGATATGATATAGAAGAAAAAACATATATAATCTTAAATGTCAGATTGAAACCCATTATTCTGTACAATATACAATAATAAAAATATATATAATCTTTTATTCATGCAGCTAACACAATCTGCAATAAATGGATAAGGATGTAAATAGAAATATGAAGATTCTACAAATTTCTTTTAAGTCATCTTTGTGGGGTGGGGAAGGTGTGCTGGGGATTGAACCCAAGACCTTGTACCCTGTCACTTTTTTATCTTCATTCCCAAAATTTGCTCCCCAGAAGTAGTAATATATGTAAGTTATATAAAATAAGCCTGCAGCCGTAGCCCTGTGGCATCTGATCCCTTCAGATCTTGGAAGCTAAGCAGGGTTGGGCCTAGTTAGTACTTGGATGGGAGACTGCCTAGGAACACCAGCTGCTGTAGGCTTGGGAGACGGACCCAGCAACCCACTCCCAAAAAAATCAATCCACCATTGAAAACCCTATGAACAGCAGAGGAGCACTGACAATGGTTTCGCCTGTTGTACGCAGGGTCGCTATGAGTCAGATACCAACTCCACCATACCTAACAACAACAACATATAAAATAAAATCCCCATGTAATTAGAAGACTGCTAAACCATAAACCATGACTCATTAATTCTAAGTGTTAGTCAATACAGAAGAATTCCTATACATCAGAATAACAGGGCACTGCCCTAGAGTGAAAATTTCTCTTGTAATCAGGGTTTGAAACTCATAAAAAATTGGGTTCAGGTTCAGGCGCGAGTTCAATATGTTAAAATTTAGAGGGTTGGGTTTTGGTATGGGTTTAACATTTTAATCCAGAATAAAATTTTTTCAAATTTTTTTCAACTTTGAGAGCTAATGATACATAAATAAATAAATCTTCATTAGGTTTAGGTTTAGGTTCAGGTTCAGGGGGAAAAAAAAGTTTTAATGCTTGAATGGGAATGAGTTCAAATTTGGATTCAAATTCAGTGTGAAGCCCTGCTATATACTCATTTAAACCCAAACTCTCTAAATTTTAACATACTGAACTTGCACCCAAACCTTATCTCAATTTTTCATAGGTTGAAGCCCTGGTTGTAATTTTTTCTGACTACCCTGAGTTTCTGCTTGGTTTGGAAGCAAAAGGAAGAAGAAGAACTGGTAACAAGAGTTTAAAGTCTACACCTGGCATGAACACTTAAATATACTAAAGTGTCTAGGATTTTTCTTTGTTGTAGTATTGGGGGGTTGAACCCAGGCCCTCGAACATACTTTGCTGTACCCCTAGCCCATTTTTTATTTTCTCACTTGAAGACAGGGTCTTGCTAATATATGCAGACTACCCCTGCCCTTGAACTTTCAATCCTCCTGCCTCAGCTTCCCAAGTCACTGGAATTAAAGGTGTGCATCACTGTACTTGACAAGGGTCTGTATTTTTAAACACATTTTTCCTCCCTGACACCTAAATTTAAGATTTACTTGTGTTACTTTTTCCTCTACTTGGGTTTTTTTGTTTGGTTGGTTGGTTGATTTGGGTTTCGGTTTTTGCAGTGCTGGGAATCAAAGCCTGGATCCTGCATAGGCTAGGCAAGTGGCTCTACCATTGACCTTTATTGCCAGCCCTTGGTTTTTGAGATAAGATTTCACTATGTAGCCCAGGCTGGCCTTGAACTTGCAATCCTTTTGCCTTCCTAAATGCTAGGATTAAAGGTGTGTGCCACAATGCCAGGCCTCGCATGGTTCTTTATGTGAAGATTAACATATAAGGAGCCAAAGTGTTAACTATGAAAGAGTAAATATTACCTATCATTATTTGTTATTCAAGCAATGATGGTTCTGTTAATTAGAAATTATATTCTATTGATCAAAATAATTAGGAACACTTTCAGATCACCCTTAAACACCTAGCTTCAGATTTTCTGAGTTTGCTGCCTAAAGATCTTTTTTTTTTTTTTTTTTTTTTTTTTTTTTTTTTTTTTTTTTTTTTTTTTTTTTTTTTTTTTTTTTTTTTTTTTTTTTGCGGTACTGAGGGTTGAAGCTGGGGCCTCGTGCTTGCATGCTTTGCAAGTGCTGGACCACTGAGATGCACCCTGGGCCCATTTTTTTTTTACTTTTTGAGGCAGGGTCTCGCTAAATTACGCAGACTGCCTCTGGTCTTGAACTTGCGATCCTCCTGCCTCCGCCTTCCCAGCCGCTGGGATTATAGGCGTGCGCCACTGAGCCCGGGCATTCTACTCAGTTTTGATTACCTAATTATATAAGGAACATTTAAGATTCTAAAAGCTAACACAATCAATTTTAACCTCACTTCAGAGTATCACCCATCTAAAATTCCAGGCATCTTAAATATCCTCATAAAGAAGTGGCAAAAATCAGAGGCTAGGCGCAGTGGCGCACACCTATAATTCCAGCAACTTAGAAGGTAGAGGCAGAAGGATCCCAAGTTTGGGGCCAGAGACAACCTGTGTAACTTAGCAAGACCCTGTATCAAAATAAAAAATAAAAAAAAGGCTAGGGGTGCAGCTCAGTGGTAGAGTACTTGCAAAGTATATAGGAAGCTGTGGGTTCAGCCTCTCAGTATGGGGTGGGTGAGAGAATTGGCAAAATCAATGCGCGTGTACGTGCACACACACACACTGTCTAAGGAGGGAAGTCCCAGAAAAGAATCTTATATATAAATTGATATATAAAAAATTCACAATTAAACTTAGCATAGAAGAGACAATATAAGGACTAGAAAGGAGGAGGGAGGGATCTAGCAGAGGGAAGCCAAGATTGGAGAAGAGGAAGATGGGATGAAGAGGAGGGTCAATGAGGAGGGAAGAAGGGAGAAAGCTCAATGGCAATGTAAACAGCACAACTTCATGAGTATATTGGAAAAATAGGGGAATATAGCCTAAATAAGAATCAGAGTTTTACTACATACTAGTCATAAGGCTCAATACACTTTGTGGGTCAATGAAAGTATAGCTAGAAATGAGGTAAAGGATGCATAATGGAAAAAGCCAATGCTGTATTACTCTGTACCCCATCATCATTTACTAAAAAAGGGAAAAAAAAAAAAAAAAAGAAAAAAGAAAGAGGGAAGTCTCTCCATTAAATGGTAAACATTAATTAGTCAAAGCTTTAGATTAAAAGGCTATAATCTTAGCCCCTTATGTTGCCAAAAATGCTTCCACAAACTGGGCATGTTTTACATATACATAAGTGATAGGGAACTTCTTAGAAATTTCGGAAATAATGATCAGTGGTCAAGGAAAACATTTTTTGAAAGAGTATTTCCACAAGTGTGTTTTGTTTTGTTTTGTTTTGAATCAGTGTCTTGCTAAGTAGCCCCAGCTGGACTGGAACTCACTATGTAATACATGTTGCCCTTGAAATTGTAATCCTCCTGCCTCAGGCTTCTGAGTGCTCAGATTACAGGCTTGTGCCACTACACCTAGCCACCAAAAATGCTATTTTAAATTAAGTCTCTAAATTGTTACTTCTCCTAAGTTAAATATTTAAGATTTTTAAAAAGTTTTCACACATAAAGCAAGCACAATACATCATTATCATCTTTACACACACACACAGTAATGGAAATAAATATTTCTACTCAAGATCTGTCCTGAAATACAATGCTGTCAGTGATAGAATAATATTCACACACGTACAAGGAGGGCCAGTTAATATGACTATTATTCAAATTTATGCACCTACCACTAAGGCCACAAATGAAGACAGGGAACATTTCTACCAGCTTCTGCAATCTGAAATAGATCAAACATGCAATGAGGACATACTGATAATTACTGGTGACTGGAATGCGAAAGTTGGAAATAAAGAAGGCTCAATAATTGGAAAATATGGCCTTGGTGACAGAAACAATGCTGGAGATCACACGATCGATTTTTGTCAGACCAATGACCTTTTCATAGCAGATACATTTTTTCACCACCATAAATGGCGACTATACACATGGACTTCACCAGATGGAACACACAGGAACCAAACTGATTACATTTGTGGAAAGAAATGATGGAAAAGCTCCGTATCAAATGTCACAGTAAGACCAGGTGCTGATTGTGAATCAGACCATCAACTTCTCATATGCAGGTTCAAACTGAAACTGAAGAAAATTAGAATAAGTGTATGAGGGCCAAGGTATGACCTTGAATATATCCCACCTGAGTTCGGAGACCATCTCAAGAACAGATTTAATGCGTTAGACACAAATGATAGAAGATCAGAAGAGTTGTGGCAAGACATCAAAGATATCATTCATTAAGAAAGCAAAAGGTCATTAAAAAGACAGGAAAAAAAGAAAAGATCAGAAAAAATGAAAAGACCAAATTACATGCCAAAAGAGACTCTGAAACTTGCCCTTGAATGTCGAGCAGCTAAAGTAAAAGGAAGACATGATAAAGTTAAAGAAGTCAAGGAACTAAACAGAAGATTTCAAAAAGCAGCTCAAGAAGACAAAAACAAATGTTATAATGAAATGTGCAAAGAGCTGGAGACAGAAAACCAAAAGGGAAGAACATGCTCTATGTTTCTCAAGCTTAAGGAACTGAAGAAAAAATTCAAGCCTTGAGTGACAAAAATGAAAGATTCTACAGGGAAAACATTAAATGATGCAGGAAACATCAAAAGAAGATGACAGGAATGCACAAGAGTCACTGTACAAAAAAGAACTGGTAGGTGACCAACCATTTCAAGAGGTTGCATATGAAGAGGAACCAATGGTACTGAAGAACAAAGTGGAAGCTGCCTTGAAGGAATTGGTGAACCATAAGGCTCCAGGAATTGACGGACTACCAATAGAGATGTTTCAACAAACAGATGCAGCACTGGAAGTGCTAACATGTTTATGCCAACAGATTTGGAAAATAGCTACTAGCCAACTGACTGGAAAACATCTATATTTGTGCCTATTCCCAAAAAAGAGGATCCAACTGAATGTAGAAACTATCAAACAATATCATTAATATCACACACAAGCAAAATTTTACCAAAGATCATTCAAAAGCAACTGCAGCAGTATATAGATAGGGAACTGCCAGAAAAACCAAGCCAGATTCAGAAGAGGGCGGGGAATCAGGAACATCACTGCTGATGTCAGCTGGATATTAGCTGAAAGGAGAGAATATCAGAAAGATATCTATCTATATTTTATTGATGATGCAAAGGCATTTGACTGTGTGGATCATAGCAAACTATAGATAACACTTTGAAAAACAGGAATACCAGAGAACCTAACTGTACTCATGAGGAATCCGAATGTGAACCAGGAGGCAGTTGTTCAAAGAGAACAAGGAAACACTACCTGATTTAAGGTTGAGAAAGGTGTGCATCAGGGGTGTATACTTTCACCATATCTCTTCAATTTATATGCTGAGAAAATAATCCGAGAAGCTGGACTTTATGAGGAAGAACGTGGCATCAGGATTGGAGGAAGACTCATTAACAACCTGCGTTATGCAGATGACACAACTCTGCTTGCTTAAAGTGAAGAGGTATTAAAACATTTATTGATGAAGATCAAGGAACACAGCCTTCAGTATGGATTGCAACTAAACATCAACAAAATAAAAATCCTTACAACTGGGTCGGCACACAACTTCACAATAAATGGAGAAAAGATTGAGGTTGCCCAAGATTTTGCTTTACTTGGTTCTACAATCAACCCCCATGGAGGCAGCAGTCAAGAAATTAAAGGACGCATTGCTTTGGGAAAAGCTGTGGCAAAAGATCTCTTTAAAGTATTGAAAAGTAAAGATGTCATATTGAAGATGAAGGTGCTCCTGACTCATGCCATGGTATTTTCAGTCGCATCATATGGTTATGGAAGCTGGACACTCAACAAGGGAAACAGGAGAAGAATTCATGCTTTTGAATTATGGTGCTGGAGACGATTATTCAATATGCCATGGACTGCCAAAAGAACCAACAGATCTATCCTAGAAGAAGTGCAATCAGAGTGCTCCTTGGAAGCAAGGATGGCTAGACGGTGTCTTCCATATTTTGGACATGTAGTCAGGAGGTACCAATCCCTGGAGAAAGATATCACGTATGGGAGAGTGGCAGGTCATCAAAAAAAAGGAAAATCTTCCACCAGATGGATTGACACAGTGTCTGTGACAATGGGCTTAAACATAAATAAGATTGTGAGCCTGGCACAAAATCGGGGAGTGTTTCATTCTGCTGTATATAGGGTCACTATGGGTCGGACTCGACTCAATGGCACCTAACAACAACTCAAGTCAATAAATGTTTAGGATATCTCTAAGGGATCTATGAAAATGTAAGGCAATGAGTACTTGAAAGAGAAATTTAGTTTAAGACTTGATTCGAGCTGGGAAAGTGGCACATGCCTGTAATCCCAGTGACCTGGAAGGCAGAGGCAGAAGGATCTCAAATTCAAGACCAGAGGCAGCCTACATAACTTAATGAAACCTTGTCTCACAATAAAAAGTTAAAAATGGGCAGGTGGCAGAGCACCTGCAAAAGCACATGTCAGGCCCTGGGTTGAACTCCTCCGTACTACCAAAAAAAATATTAATCTTTCAAGTCTATATATAATTTTATAGTTGAAGCATAACAGTGATGTGATGGGGTTAGTCTGTAAGAACACAACAGAACTACTACAGTTCATAAAGAAAATTACAAAACAGAGGTCATTCTCAGAAACCTATAAAAATCCCCATACAGTAAACACATACCACACAGAGGGGTTAAATTCTAAGGTGAAAATAGGACACAGCAAAAATTACCCTAGAAAGTCTCTTTAGTCTCCCATTAAGTTGTTGTTTTTGTTAGGAGGCTCTGAGTCAAGTCCAACTCATAGCGACCCTCACAGCGACACTCAAGCTCAGTGACCCTAGACCCTGCGTAAAGCAGATCAAATCATTTCCCAATTCTGTGCCATTAAGTAGATACTCTGTATTTAGAGTATTTACTACCTATCTTCCTCCTTGCCAGTCCCTCCCTCCTCCTGCTTCTTCCTCTTTTAAATAACACTGAGGATACAACAGCTCAGTGATACTTGGTTCTACAATCAACACCCATGGAAGCTGCAGTCAAGAAATCAAAAGACGTATCCCTTTGGGAAAAGCTGTGGCAAAAGATCTCTTTAAAGTACTGAAAAGTAAAGATGTCATTTGAAGATGAAGGTGCACCTGACTCATGCCATGGTATTTTCAGTTGCATCATATGATTGTGAAAGCTGGACACTGAACAAGGGAGACAGGAGAACAATTGATGCTTTTGAATTACGGTGCTGGAGATGAATATTGGATATACCATGCACTACCAAAAAAACCAAAAGATCTGTCCTAGAAGTGCAAACAGAGGGCTCCTTGGGAGCAAGCATGGCTAGACTGTGTCTTACGTATTTTGGACATGTAGTCAGGAGGTACCAATCCCTAGAGAAAGACATCATGTTTGGGAGAGTAGCAGATCAACAACAACAAAAAAAGGAATACCCTCCACTAGATGGATTGACACAGTGTCTGCAACAATGGGCTTACACATAAATAAGACCATGTGCTTGGCACAGAATTGGGGAGTGTTTCATTCTGCTGTACAAAGCATCGCTGTGAGTTGGACCCAACTCAACAGCACTTAACAAGAGCACTTGCCTAGCATGCATCAGGCCTTAAGTCTGATCCCCAGCACCACAAAAGAAAACAAGAAGAGAACAGAAGAGAAGAGAAATGAAGAGAATAGAAAGCAAAGCAAACCTCAGCAGCCATGGTGGCTCATACCTGTAATCTCAGGACTGGGACGGCAGAGGCAGGAGGATTCTGAGTTCAAGGCTAGCCTAGGCTACATAGTGAGTTCAAGTCCATCCTGGACTAAACAGGAAGACCTTATCTCAAAACAAAAATAAAATAAAATAATACCAATAGACCTACATAATGAGATTGTTGGTAAGATTAAATGAATGAAGGTAAATTCTTAAAAGAACCTACCCAGTAGAAGACAGTCTACTGGGTATAACAATAAAAGTTATTATGATTAGAGGTCATTTTTAAAATATATCTTTACATAAAATATGTATCTTTACATAATATATCTTTACATAAAACAATCACACTCAACTGTGAAGTGGTCAAACTATAAGGCTTGTAATAATTGAAAATGACAAAGAAATAGATTTGCTTTCTTCAAACGCAATCAAAACCTCTCAATAGTCTATTTGGCTGGATCTTCTAGAAATCTTCTAGTAATTCACCAAAGTGACCAACACAAAAGTAAAGAGGAGAAGCACCCACTATTGATTCTCTAGGCCTTTTATGAAACACAGTTGTTCCTTGGCCACATACATATGAATCTATGAAAAAGGTGATCATGTAGCCATAGAGGGAATGGGTACTATTCAACATGGAATGACCCACACATTAGTACCACTGACAAAACTGTAAGTCTACAATGTAATCCAGCACAATGCTAGCTGGCATTGTTGTAAACAAATAAAGGCAACATTCTTGCCAAGAGAACTGTTGTGTGTGCTGAGCATATTAACTGATGACTGCCCTAACCAGAATATAACCAGTGACATGAGATCCCTAAGAGCTTTATCCTTTTTAAGGAGTGTTAGGTATTTTTGTTGCAAGTGGCTTTATGTTTTAAACTTTTCTTAAAATAGTTTGTCTATTCTGGTTTCAAAATATATATTTATTAACATTTCATAAACAGAATTAGTAATGTATAAGGCAAACATAAATACACTGTGTGGGTGTTAGACCCATATGTCACAGTTAAATGAGTTAAGCATTCTAAGAGCTGAGACAGCTTCCTGAAACTTTAGAAGGAAAATGATCAGAAAAAGAATGAAGTCAGAGAAGAAAAGAAAAACAAAGAATTTAAAAAAGGAAAGGAAAATAAAAATAAAGAGATCAAAGAGAAAAAGGACCTGGTGGTTCAACTGCAGTGCCAATCAGCTCCATTCAGTGATGTGCTCTTTGTGAGAACCAAGGGAAAGTTGCCTGAGCTGCTGAAACCTATCCTCAATGAATTCATAGCATAATAGATGTTTTTTAAAAACAAAAACAAATTAAAAAAGTAAAAAAAAAAAATTGTTTGGTTTTGGTTTTAAAAGAATATATTATCAGTGTGAAGGACAGTGGCTAAAATTGCCCACTATTATCAAAAACTCATTGAGGGAGAAGACTCATCAAAAACTTAGCTGAACTGCCAGGCATGGTGGTGCACACCTGTAATCCCAGCAATTCGGGAGGCGGAGGCAGGAGGACTGCAAGTTCGAGACCAGAGGCAGTCTGAGTAATTTAGTAAGACCCTGTCTCAAAAAGTAAAAAAAAAAAAAAAAAAAAAAAAAAAAAAAAAAAAAAGGGCTGGGGGTGCAGCTTAGTGGTCCAGCACTCGCAAAGCACGCAAGCCTGAGTCCCTGGGTTCAACCCCCAGTACCACCAAAAAAAAAAAAAAAAAAAACTTAGCTCAATACACATACTTTTTAAAATTGTGACTTCACTTGAAGTCATTTCTGCTGGGCAAAGTAGCACACACCTGTAATCCCAGCACTCAGGAGGGTAAGACAGGAGGATGGTTGAGTTCAAGGCCACGGTGGGTTAAGTGGTGAGTTCCAGTTCAACCTGGGCTACATAGCAAGACTGTCTCAAAAGGAAAAAAAAAAAAAAAGAATTCATTCTTCTTGTTTAAATTCAATTTGGCCACAAAACAATACTGGGGGGAAAACATCACCCTCACACCATAAAAAATTTCTGCTGAACCAACAGGAGCTGCTCAAATATTTATCTCATCCAAGCTAGGAAACAGCCATGTGTCCAGTATGCAAAAGGCTTATGGCTACAGTTTCCCAATCAGTCCAAAAGGGCACTCTCGTGTACTGCAAGGTGGTACGTATGTGTCAATATTTTGACGTTTCCTCACTCCTCTTTCTCAATTTCTGACCACAAACTGGTAACTTCATCAGCTGACCAGCCAGCATACACTCACATGAAGAAATCTGCCACTCTGCCCTTTTAAAAGTTAGCAAGCAGGAGCCACCCAAGATTAGAAAACAGATTCTAGAGTTTTAAAAATGTAACTTATTTTAAAATACAAGTTTAAAATGAGCTAGCACAAAAACAATTATGCTAAAGCAATCATTTCCACAGTGAAAGATGTCTGGAGCCAATTTCATTTTTAACTCATTACAAAATGAGCTTTTCATTATTTTCATTTTAAATCTCTTTGAACAGTTTTTAACTCAAGTTTTTTCTTTTCATCTCTAATTTGGTCATTGTTTCCTCATTTAGGCAGCAACTGCTAATTTTAAAATGAATTATCCAGGCCAGGTGCAGTGGCACACAACTGTAATCCCAGCGAGGCTGAGGCAGGAGGATTGCAGGTTCGAGGCCAGAGGCAGCTTCGGTAACTCAGCAAGACCCTGACTCAAAATAAAAAACGGGCTGCAGGTGTGGCCCAGTGGTAGAGCACTTACAAAGTATGTGTGAGGCCCTGGGTTCAACCCCTAAGTACCAGTCATTTCATCTTGCTAGGTTAATCACCGGGCTGGGATTTGGCTCAGTTGGTAAAGCGCTGCGCTGTAGTCTCTGAGGTCCCGAGTTCAATTCCCAGCACCGCAAAAATGGGAGAAGGGCCTGGCAATCCACTCCCAAGGCAATCCCGAAACAGTCAGCCATTGAAAACCCTATGAGGGTCACCATGAGTCGGATATCGACTCGACGGCACCTAACAACAACAACAAGGTTAATCACCTGGCACCATTTTTAATCTTAGTATTACTAACTCCTGTTTCAAATAAAAGGCATGAATTTTAGTGCAAATCTTGCATATTCAACAAATGATTTAAAAATTTAGCCTTCTTCACCCAGGAGTGGTGGTACATGCCTGTAATACCAGCACTTGAGAGGCAGAGGCAGGAGACAGAAAGTTTAAGGCCACCCCGGGCTATATAGTGGGACTTTGTCTCAAAAAAAAAAAAAAAAAAAAAAAATCTCTCTCTCTCTCACACTCACACACACACACAGTATGGTCTAAATATGAAGTATCTCCCCAAAAAGCTCATGTCCCCAGGTGGTGGCACTATTTTGGGAGGTTCTGGAACTTTAGCAGGTGGGGCCTAGCTGGACGAAATAGGTCACTGGTGGCATGCGGGGGGGGGGGGTGCTAAATCTTGTCCCAAGCCCCTCTCTTTGCTTCCTGTCTGCCATGATGTTCTGTCTCATCATGGCCCAGAATCAGCAGAGCTAAGGACTATGGATGGCAATATCTGAAACCATAAGCCAAAATAAATCCTTTGTCTTTTAATTGTGTATGTCAGGTATTTTGTTATACCAGTGCAAGAAGCTAACTGACACAAAAGCCTTTCCAAAAAAAATAGAATTGTGTGTGTGCGTGTGTATAAAGTAAGTGACTCCGCCATTGTACACACTGGCATCACCAACTTGGGCAGACACTGAGATCTGCCCTACAGATAGGAAGTATATCCCCCATGTTTATCTTGCCAAAGCAATTTCAAGAAGTAACCATCTGATCCAGCCAGCTTCCTTCTAGAGTCTATGGCTTTCAATACAAAGATTCTCTAGTCTTTAGGGGTGTACCCAAAGGTAAGTGCCATGTTTGCTTTAATAACTTTTAAAGCATGGGCGCCACGGTACATGCCTATAATCCCAGCCACTCAGGAGGCTGAGGGAGGAGGATCATGAGTTCGAGGCCAAAGGTGCCCTGCATAACTTATTGAGACTGTGTCTCAAGATAAAAAGTAAAACAAGGGCTGGAGTGTAGCCCAATAGTAGAGCACTTACAAAGTATGTCTAAGGCCCTGGGTTTAGCTCCCCAAGTAGTACCAAAAACAAAACAAAACAAAAAAAAACAAAAAACAGAAAACAACCTTTTAGGTTGCTCAGTGGCAGATTGCTTACCTAGCATTCATATGGGCCTGGGTCCAGTCTTCAGAAACACACACACACCCACACACACGCACCCCCCCCCCAAAAAAAAAAAAAAAACTTTTAAGAATTACAGTTAGGAGCCAAGAACGGTGGTACATACCTGTACTTCCAGCACTCAGAATGCTGAGGCAAGAGGATTGTGAATTCAAGGCCAGCTGGCTACATAGCAAGACCCCGTCTTAAAAAAAAAAAAAAAAAAGAAGAAGAAGAAGAAGAAAAAAAAGAATTATGGTTTGGAACTTATAAAATTAACAGAATCACTTTTTCAAAAATTATTTTTAATCAACTTTTCCAGAATAATTTTCTTAAAACAAAGACATGTTTAAAACTTTTCCCTCTTAATTAGGCCATTTATTTTAAAGCTCTAAATGTCTGAACTATACCCAACTACTCTAACCACAGGATTAAAAACAAAACAAAACATGAAACTGTAACCTATGTGATTATACATCAAATTATGAGTGCCTTTAGGAAAAGAACTATATGTATTTCCTATATCATGTAATAATCTATCATCCAGTATAGTACTTTACACAATATTGTTGTTGTTGTTAGGTGCCATCAAGTCGGTATCCGACTCATAGCGACCCTCTGTACAACAGGGGAAACACTATTGTCAGTGCTTCTTTGCTGTTCATAGGGTTTTCAATGGCAGATTGATTATTGGGAGCGGGTTGCCAGGTCCTTCTCCCAAGCCTGCAGTATCTGGTGTTCCCAGGTGGTCTCCTATCCAAGTACTAACCAGGCCGGACCCTGCTTAGCTTCCGAGATCTGACGGGATCTGATTCCACAGGGCTACGGCTGCAGGTGTTACATAATATTAGGTGCTCAAATATCTGTTAAATGAAATACTAATGAAGAAAAGATATAATTAAAAGTATTTATCCTAACTCTTTTCCATAAAAACCAAATCTGTAAACTACCACATAAAACTACATACTAACACATATCCTAAAGAACCAGAACGCCTCTCTATATACTGCAACCTGGCATTGAATCAAGAGGAAAATAATGAGCACCGTTCATTCAACCATTTCTAAGAATCTATTTTCAACTGCTAGCTGCTTTGAAGACTATAAAGTTCAGAAAGAAAAGACCCTTGCCTTCCAGAAGGTTTCAAAATACAAGTTAAAACCATCACCATTTACCAAAAATGGAGTATGTGTTAGGTACTGTGCTAAGAAAGAGCTTCAGGAAGTAGGCCTACAACAAAATATGGTAATTTTTTCTTTGGGGTGTGATTCTTAAGAAAGCTACCGTGAGAATTCAAAGTTTGGAAAGGTCATTTCTAGCTTAAGTGGAGGAAAAAGTAGACAATAAAGGATGACTCTTGACTGGAAATGCAGCTCACTGGAGAAGCACTTGCCTAAGCATGCACAGGGCCCTGGGTTCCATTCCTAGCACTGCAAACAATAATAAAATAAAAGAGAGGATTATTTCACTGTATAGTTTCAGCCTGATAGAGTAGCATTTCAACAGACAAATGCACAGGTAAAACAAAAGCCAAATTAGGTCCAGGGAATGAAAGCAGAAGGAAAGAAATGAGCCTGATGATAAGAGGCACAGCGTTAAAAATTTTTATTACACACACCAAAAAAAAAAAAGTTACATAACTTTGTTTTTCCTTTTCATATTCTATGTTTTGTTTTGGGTTTTTTTTGGCAGTACGAGGGGGCTGAACTCAGGGCCATGTGCATAATTTGCAAGCATTCTACCACTGAGCTGCACCCCCAGCCCCTTTCTGTTATGTTTTTATCTTGAGACAGGGTCTTACTAAGTCACAAGGCCGCCTCTGGCCTTGAATCTGCGATATTCCTGATTCTGCCGCCCAAATTACTGGGATTATAGGCGTGCACCACTGTGCCTGGCTCATATTTAATTTCTTTACAAACACACCGATTATAAACAGCAAACCTTCTCTCCCTAAAACTTTTGCTTTGCTTTTTCTTCCCCCCATTGCACTTAATATACAAATCAGTGGGGGGCTTTTAACCTTCTTTGCTCTGCTCCTTCTTTTCTTCTCCCCAAGTATTCCTCCAGGCTTATAATCTCACACACATCCTAGGCACATATATGCAGATAAATTTTGCATTGCTATATATTTCAAAATTTACTATTGTGGAAGGAATAGGTGGTGCAGGGGACATAACTCAGAGCCTTGCACATACTAGACAAGCACTCTACCACTGAGCCACATCCACAGCCCCAAATCTACTCATTTATTTTTTAAATACACTGATGGAGAGGCTGGGGTTTAGCTCAGTGAGTACAGTGCTGCTCTGTACTCTCTGAGGCCAAGTTCAATCCCCAGCACCGCAAAAATGGGAGAAGGACGTAGCAATCCATTTCCAAAACAATCAGCCACTGACAACCCTATGAATAGCAGAGAAGCACTAACATAGTGCCAGGCATGGCATAATGTCAGGAAGAGTTTCATTCTGCTGTACATAGTGGTCGCTATGAGTCAGACCTGACTTGTGGGCAATGAACACCATCACACTGCAGAATACACAATCACAAAGGAAGGGAAATAAACTAAAAAACATGTAAAACCATCAGGGTGTGGCAGCGCACGCCTGTAATCCCAGCGGTTTGGGAGGCAGAGGCAGGAGGATCACAAGTTCGAGACCAGAGCAGTCTGCGTAATTTAGTGAGACCCTGTCTCAGAAAATAAAAAAATGGGCTAGGGGTGCAGTTCAGTGGTCCAGCACTTGCAAAGCATGCAAGCACGAGGCCCTGGGTTCAACCCCCAGTACCACACACACACACACACACAAAAAAGTAAAAGTACAACTACAAAAAACACCAACATTTGTGGATATATTTATCTAGTCTTTTCTATTCATATATATATATATATGTATCTGCAAATACTTTTTTCATAAAAATGAGACCTTACTATACAGATTTTATTTTAGTACCTTGCTTTTTTCAGTTAATGTATCTTATCAGTGTTAACTGAAATCATTCCTCACTGGTTAACAGAATACATTTTATATTTTAGAACTATGAGGGCCACAAGGCATGGTGGCTTGCACCTGTAACCTCAGCACTCAGAAGGCAGATGCAGGAGGAGCAAGTTCCAGTCCACCATAAACTATACACCAGGTTTAAGGGTACAGAGAGAGACCATGTCTCAAAAAACAAAACTTACAAAAAATAACAATAATAATGTTAAAAATAGTGTGACACTACAAAAAAGGTAACTACAACAACTACATGTACCAACTTATACAAAAACTTTATTCTTTACAAAAACGATGAGTCATTAATTGTGCACTTAATTTATCTCTGAAGAACATCATACACAAATACATTTATAAGAAGGGAAAAAAATCCATCAGATTGAAAAACAGCCAACTTCTAGGGTTTTTGTTTTCCCATTAGCTCTAATTAGCAAAAAGAAAAAAAGCCTAGGGCTACTGTACACTCATTAGGATAGCTATTATTAAAAATAAATAAATAAATAAATAAATGGAAAATTAACAAGTGTTGGCATAGATTTGGAGAAATTGGAACTCTTGTGCTTTGCTAGTGGGAATGTAAAATGGTTGCAGCAACTGTGCAAAATAGTTTGGGAGTTCCTCAAAAAGTTAAACACAGACTTAGGGTAAGATCCAGCAATTCCTCTCATGTACATACCTAAAAAAACTGAAAGCAGGAACTCAAACACATATTTGTGCATCAATAATCACAGCAATATTATGCAAAACAGCCAAAAGGTAGAAACAACCCAAGTATCCACCAACAGATAAAAGAATAAACAAAATGTGATATATCCAATATCCATACAATGAAATATTAGTCATAAAAAAGGGTAAAGAACTAATAGAAACTACCAATGGAAGCACCTTGAAAATATACTAAGTGAAATTAGCAAGACAAAAGGACAAATATTATATGAGTCTCATTATTTGAAGTGTCTGGAACAGGAAAATTCATAGAGAGAAAATAGATTAGGGTTTCCAAGGGCTGGAGTTAAGGAAAAACGGGGAGATATTGTTTAACAGATATAGTGTTTCTGTTTGTGGTGATGAAAAACCTCTGGAAATGGTGGCAATTATAAGACTGTGAATATACTTAATGCCATTGATTGTTCACCTAAAATGGTTAAAATGACAAATTTTATGTTATGTATATTTTAACACACACACACACACACAGAGCTTAAGGGCTCATTCTGCACTGTCAGACACTCAGTCAATACTAGTGAGAAAGGTCACTAATTCTTCTCTCACAATTGTGTTTTAATTCCAGTCCAGACTAAGGTCAAGGAAGGTGTAAGAGTATCATTCATCACCTCACTCACTCTGGTTAAAATTTTCTATGTCTAAAACCTATGGATGCAGAAGCAAATAGCCAGCATGGCAGGAGCTGCTTGGGTCAATCAGTGAGCTACTAAAATAGACCACTGTCCTCGAGGAACTAGCAATAAGAACCCAGAGCACTCTTCAGATAACACCCACCAGAGGGGAAAGAATAAGCAAGGTAACTCCTACCACACAAGTCCTAAATTATGAAGTCAGAGTTAAGTATATCCTCTTTACTGTAAACAGCTTGTGTGCGTGTGTAGTCAGAGAGCACATGAGCAGGAGCATGTTAGTAAGAAACTAAATCCACAGTTGATTAATTGGAATCTCTACCTATTCAACTAATGTTTGTCATATAAACAAGACAAAGTTTTAAGAATTATAGATAAACAAAAGTAAAACATGCTCCACATTTAAGGAACCTAAGTCTAGTCAGAGACAGAAGACAACTAAACAAACAATTCAATGTGATAAACATTACTTAGCATCTTACATTCAACAAACTCAGCTATAATCAGGAGCCAGGCACTTTGCTAGCTTGAGTATTAAAAAGTGGTTAAGAAACAGTTCTGCACGGCACCATGGCGCATGCCTATAATCCCAGCAACTCGGGAGACAGAGGCAGGAGGATTTCAAGTTTCAGGTCAGAGGCAACCTGTGTAACTTAGGGAGACCCTTCCTCAAGATAAAAAAATATTTAAATGGGGAGAGGGGTGCAGCTTAGTGGTAGAGCCCTTCCAAAATATGTGCAAGTCCCTGGGTTCAGTCCCGAAGTACCACACACACAAAAAAAGGTCCTCTGAGAGAAGGGTAAACAAGTAATTTAATAAAATATGTGTTACAATAAATACTTAAAGTCTACAGTACAGAATACTAAAAGTAGTTTTGCATAAACCATTTAAGAGTAAATAAAGTCTTTTAAAACCTAGTATTGAGTGTGCAAATTTAGATTCAGCAATTCCACTGTAGCACACAGGCCTAGTTCTTTCAGCCTCTCAAATGGAAGTTTTTTCACAAATATCAATGTCATTAAATATTGAGCAGAAATTGGAGTTTATAATTTAAGTCGATGATAAGGTCACAAATGACTATACAATAAAGCCCATAAGGAAAACAAATGCAAAGAATTTGAGGGGTTCACAGAAAGAAAATAACACTAGTAAGTGGAAAGGAGAGCAAAAGAAGAGGAAATGATTTTTAGAAGATAGTTTTGAAATGGTTCTTAAAAGCGGAACAGATCAAAGTGAAGAAATCTGTCAACCTTTTTCTACTAGATAAGGTCCTTGAAGGCAGGAACTTGCCTTATGCACCCTGCACCAAGCACAGCAACCTGCACTTACTAGATGCTTTTTAAAATAGCTTCTGATTGCCATTAAATATAGTATGAGGCCATGTAAGCAAGACACAGAGTCAAGAATTGTATAGTCTGGTAGGCAATGGAGTCTCTTGGAAGATTTCAGGAAGAATGTACTAAGGCCAGCACTTCTATACTTGAATGTTCTTGTGTCATCACAAAATAAGATATGTAAGAACCCTATATTTCTCTCCATGAAAGCAAGCTGGGTAGCTGGAGAGCAAAGGAGAATGCAGAGTGACTCACTGTATCATAATTTCCTTCTGTATCCTTTGATTTTTGTGGTACTGTCAGCTGTATTAACTATTCAAAAAATAATAAAGTTTAATTTCAAAGAATTTGTACACTAAGAAAATGAATCTAGGCCAGGTGCAATGGTGCACACCTGCAATGCTAGCACTCAGGAGGCAGATGAGATGATCATCTCATCTTTGAGGCCAGACTGGGCTATGTAGTGAGACCCTGTCTCAAAGAGAAGGGGTGGGTGGAGAGGGGGTGAGAGAGAGAGTGCATCTGGCAGTAATGTGGAGAAGGCCTAGGAAGAAATAAAAGGGAGTTCAGATCAGAGGGCCTAATAATCCAGGCAAATAGTAATAAAGGCTTGAACTAATTTGGAGGCAGTAGAAAGCTGGAAGCAGCTCAAAAATATGCAATACATTCTCGAATCTAATCAGCACCCTTTCAACACTTTTAGAAGGCTAAAAAATCAGATGTGGATTGGAATCACGCCCGCACACCCGAAGCCAATCCACACATGATTCCAATCCACATCTGATTCTTCAGCCCTCTAAAACTGCTGAAAGGATGCCGATTAGATTCAAGACCATAGAGTAACTGTCAATGCAATCTGACAAGTGACTAAATGTATGCAATGACGTAAGAGTCCACACAATGAACAGAATTCATTTAACTTTATTAAAACTTTATAAAAGCAATGTATTCATAGAATTTGGAAAGTACAGAAGAGTAAAAAGAGGAAAATTGTCTTTATTTCTCTACTAGGTTTTGTTTGGGGTTCAAGTTTTGTTTTGTTTTTTGCAGTACCTGGGGATTGAACCCAGAGACTTGCATATGCTAGGAAAACACTCCACCAAGCTGCACCCTCAGCCCCTATATTTTTAGGCAAGGCCTCACTAAACTGCTCAGGATCTCTCTGGCCTCAAAGTCAGGATACTCCTGCCTCAGCCTCCTGAGTTGTTGAGATTGCAAGTGTGTGCCACAACACCCAGCTTATTTCTACTGTTTAACAACCACTGGTAACATTTGAGTGCGTTTTCTTCCTATTTCTAAGTTTTGGTTTAATAGCTTGAGACATAACTCATTTTCCAAACAATTTACCCATTTAAAGTGTACAATTCAATGGCTTTTATCAGACCCACAGAGTTGTATGTCAGTCTTCACAATCTATTTGAGAACATATTCATCACCCCAAAATGCCCTATCATAGTCATTGTCCATTCCCTACTTTTCCAGCTCCTAGTCTACTTTTTATCTCTACAGATTCTATTCTGGACATTTCATATAAACGGAATCATATAATACATGGTCTTTTGTGACTGGCTTCTTTCACTTAGCATCATGTGTGCAAGGTCTATTCATGGTACAGTATGTATCAGTACACCATTTTTTTTCATTACTGAATAATATTCCACTGTACTTGAGGTTCCATTGTACTTGTAATCATTCCATTTACATAATTTTGTGTTCTGTGTTTTTCATGTCATAAATGCTTCATATACACTATATTAAATGAAAAATAAAGTTCCCATATAAGTGGCCGTACGATAGTGTAGTCATTTTGTTATTGTAGATTTGCATTGTTTCCCATTTTTTCTTTCCTTTTTAAATTTAATTTCCTATGGTACTGGGAATTTGAACCCAAAGCCTTGCACATGCATAGACAAGCACCCTATCACTGAGTTACAGC
Organism: Pedetes capensis; assembly: GCA_007922755.1. NCBI lineage: Eukaryota > Metazoa > Chordata > Mammalia > Rodentia > Pedetidae > Pedetes > Pedetes capensis. The sequence continues at coordinate 129,103 of VMDO01002796.1, forward strand.
CCCAGTACTTTTTTGTTTTTTGAGACAGGGTCTCACTAAGTTGCCCAGACAAGCAACTCTGAACTTGTGATCCTCCTGCCTCGAAGTAGCTGAGATCACAGGTGTTGGCTACCCTGCCCAGCCCAGTTTTTTCTATTATAAATAAAATTTTTTTTATTTTCCAGACAGGGTCTCACTAAATTGCACAGGCTGGCCTTAAATTCACAAACCTCCTGCCTCAGCCTCACCAATGCTGGGATTACAGGCATGTACCACCACACCCAGCTATAAACTTTCTAAAATACTAGTTATTGTTAGGTGTCACCCAGTCGGGACCAACTCATAGTAACCCTATGTACAAGAGAACAAAACCCTCACCAACACTATGCCATGCCTGGCACTATGTGTAAGTGCTTCTCTGCTATTTATAGAGTTTTCAATACCTAATCATTTCAGGATTGTTTCAGGTGTGGGCTGCCAGGTCCTTCTCCCAATTTTTGCAGTGCTGGGGGGTCAAACTCAGGGCATTAAGAGAGCACAGAGCAACACTCCTTACAAACTGAGCCAAACCCCAGCACCTAAATACAAGTAGAAGCTCCTTTTTAAATGATCTATCTAGATAGAAGGAAATGCCTCTCCCAGACTAAGCATCCTAATTAGATCTGTCACAGAGGCCTAGAGTTGTACTCTTGCAGGGAAAAATAAGGATTCATCTATCCCAAACCTAGGTAAATAGAGGATATTAAAAGTTATTTCAAATTTAAAAAAGACATCTCCAAACCAGATGCCACAATGCACACCTATTCCCAGTGACTCAGGAAGCTGAGGCAGCAAGACCACAACTTCAAGGCCAGAGGCAGCCTGCACAACTTAGTGAGATCTTGTCTCAAAATTAGGATAGTTGGGCACGGTGGCGCATGCCTATAATCCCAGCGGCTTGGGAAGTGGAGGCAAGAGTATCACAAGTTCCAGAGGCAGTCTGCAAACTTTAGTGAGACCCTGTCTCAAAAAGTAAAAAAAAATGGACTGAGGGTGCAGCTCAGTGGTCCAGCACTTGCAAAGCATGCAAGATCAAGGTCCTGGGTTCAACCCCCAATAAGGCAAAAAAAAAAAAAAATTTTTTTTAAACCATGGAGGGGGGGCCACTTAGGATAGGGCTCAATAGTAAAGCACTTGCCTAGCATGCGTGAGGCCCTGGGTTCAATCCCCTGGTACTTCTAAATAAATAAGAATGAAAACTCATACATATTAACCATTAACTACCTCAACTCCTCCATCATTAATCTACAGGGATGAAGAAAGGAAAATACTTTGTCCAAATGTGATGCAACTTCAAAAAAATAAAATAAAATTGGAGAACTTTTACTTCCCATAGCAGGTTGGAGGAAAATAAGAGAGAACATTTGACTAAAACAATAAACATGTACTTACTCTTGCTACCAGACTGCAGTAAACAGAATCCAATGGAAATAAGAGGAAGATGACACTGTCAGAGCAGAAGGATCCTCAGAGGCAATCAGACATAATTCAGTTTTCTGAAAACAGTCATTCCCTGAAGTTTCTCATTCATTAGCCAAAAATGTAAACAATCTCTAAATCACAAAAATTTAAAAATCCTGAACTATTTTATAAAGGATTATTAATCCTTACCCAGTAAAATCCCTTAGAATCTGGTCTAAAAATAAAACTATGTGTCAAGTGTTCTTCAAAAAATACTATGCATGCTGACTGGAATGTGATGCCAATTGACACACTTTGTGAGTAATTTGCCAGAGACACTTCAGATAGCCTAAGCCAAAACCAACAAGAAAAAACAACACCCACTTAACATTTTCCTTAGTTAAGCTGAGATTCTAGAAATAATTTTAGAAAGCAAACAGATCTGAAGTTAACCAGTAAAATCACTGGGAGCAGTTAGTCGTGGTAGCACATGCCTGTAATCCTAGCACTCAGGAGGCTGAGGCAGAAGGATCACTTGGTTAAGGCCAGCCTGGGCTACATAGCAACACCTTGTCTCAAAATAAATTAATTAAAAAATAAAATCACTGATGTGCAAATAATTCTGGGAGAAAAGGAATATCAGAGTGACTTAAACACTTGAAAAATAAAGATGAGCAGGGCGAAATGGCAGAGGCCCATAATCCCAGAAACTCAGGAGGTGGAGGCAGGAGGATGGCAAGTTTGAGGCCAAAGGTGGCCTGAGTAATTTAGTGAGATCCTGTCTCAAAATAAAAAGTAAAAAAATGGGCTGAGGGTGCAGCTCAGTGGTAAAGGGCTTGCAAAGTATGCCTGAGGCCCTGGGGTCAACCCCCAGTACTGCAATAATAAAATAAAATAATGAAATAAAGGTAAAAACTTTAATATGTAATTAAGGAATTTTTACTCACAACTTTTTAAGGACAGAATAAAATACCCAGTAATTATTATCATGGGGATTACAAGCAAGATAGTTTAGCCCTATCTCAGAAGTACGGGCTAAATCATGACACAAATAACTAGTATTACATTTTGAACCCAGTCAGATGAGTAATTAGGAATTTTACCCATCCATTCATAAACACACCCAAAAATAAGAGGCCTAAACAATCTCAGCCTAAAGGAACCCGTGTTCCTGATTTTTCAATTAAGTTAGACCAAGTGAGCAATTTCCCAACTAATAGTCATATGTTTTGAAAAAATGACTTCCATGATCCATGGGGGGGGGGGGAATCTAAACCTTTTCAAGTCAAAGCTTGATTTTGTGGTTTCATAAACCCCTCTCTGTCACATTAGTTCACTGCCTTTCACAGGCAATACTTAAAATTCTCTTCTGCAAGTCAACATTAAGGCATGTTATTTGGCTAACAAGCTCCTCCTAAGATCAGGATTATTATATATGGGCTATTATGTTCCTAACATACAAACAAAAGTACTCCCTCATGTAACACTTCTATTTTTAGGCAACAGGTTACTAACAAAGTTTTATCTGAAGTTTAAATGTAGAAGAACCACACATTTGTTAATAAACTTCTTGAAATAGTCATTTGAGATTACTCGTTATATCTTCCACTTCAAAAATAAATCTAGTCCTTCTTCAAAAGCCAAATTTAACTTCCAAAAAGGACGAAGTTGTTTAATCTTCAGAGCATGAACATAGCATATTTTAAGCTATATGTAGGTAGGTTCAAAGCAGCTATAATACAATACCTCCTCGTATTTTAACACATTTGCCATAAATGACCAGGTTAATATGGTTCTCGCTGTTCTTTTCTGCTAACCCAAATCCCTTAAAATATGCTCAAATGTATTTCAGTCAAGCCTTCTACTTCAAAGGCACACACATTTTTCCAACTATTGACAAGACTTTAACAAAGCTAAGCAATCCCACTACAAACACCATATACCTAAAAGATAAGCTTTTTGAACAGAATCGGTAACAAGTTTATTTTTCCAAGTATCAAGTGTTCAACCGGGTCAAATGTTTCTCTGGGATTTTAAACAGTTTAGCCCTTGAAGTGATAAGAGGAAAAACAAGTCAAAAGAATCTTACTGTTCTTCAGTAGCATATAATCATAGAACCCAAAGAAAGATCTAGGAACTTCCAGCTGGTGTTTTTTAATATCATCATAATAATAATTAATGCATAAATATTAATCATAATAGCTATTTTAAGAAAGTAATGTTCATAGAGCTAAAGACTTTCTAAGAGACCTGGAATCTGGAGAATCAATCCAAAGACACAGTGTACTATATAAAATACACTTAAAATATTCACTTGCATTCAACATTTTTTCAGATGTTTTATATAATCAGCCAATTTCCATACGCTGGGGAACGTGATTTATATTGTCAACAGTTACTTAAAATTTAGAATTAGTAGAGGTTACTATGTTTATAAAAATCAACATTTTTGTGAGCACGTTTAACTTTGGAAGAATCTTTTGCGAGAGTCTCTAGGAATATGAGTTCAGTTCATTCACCACTGAACAAGTACAAAACATTTGACATGAAACACCCATCAAAAACATTAACGGGGTGTAACTAACTAAATCTGTCCAAATCTATCCGCTTCAACATCGTCCAGGGGAGAATAGTTAGCAGGAGTAAAGAATGAGCACCACTCATTTAAAATAAATCTGATTAAACCAAATAGTTCGCCACTATCTAAAACAAAGAGAGACCCTTCACAATCTATGAGCTTTTTGGAATCTCCTATCTCACCAATTCCTGCCTGCACCCCAAACTCATCCCGACTCCCGCAAGCCTTCTAAGCGGTTGAACCAGCTGTTCCTCCGGCTTAGCGTGCGTGCCCTTGTCTCTGCCTCACCTAGTGGGCACTTACCGGTCCTTCCACACTCCGCGCAAAAGCAAGACACCTCGCCACAAAAAGCCCCCTTCAGTGCAATGGCTCCCTCGGCTCCCCCAAGCACAACGAGCTGTTCTAAATTCCCACCACGCTTGGTGAGCCAACCCGTCTCACACGGCGTGGATTTCACGCCTTGAGAAGCACACCCAGGGCGGGCAGGGAGAAATGCTCAAGGAACGTGCCCTGAATTCATTCTCCACTTCGATTACGGGATCGCCAGGCACCGGGTTGCAACTCCGGGAGACAGGCGCGACAACACATTCCTCCCGTCGGAGGATGGGATCCAGAGGCACACCCAGGAGCCCCGGAGAGAGAACAATGAATGAAGGCAGCCGCCTCGCCCCTCGGGATGCCCGCACTCCTCGCTGGGCACCGACTGGCTCTGCAGAGCCTGGGCACCTGCAGGAAGCTGCAGCGCCCTGGCGGCTCTCGCTCCGCACAAAAGACAGCCCCGCGCTGTGTTCCGCGGCACCCCGAGGCCGGTCGCCAGCCTCTCGTTCGGAACCCGCAGAGCCCCGCAACACCCAGGCGAGGCCCCTACGCCTTTGTGGCGGGGCACTGACCCGTTTCCTCCTCCCTTCCCTGGTTCCTCTCCTTCCCTAAAAGGGCGTCCCCGGGGCGCCGGGCCGAGAGGAGGTGCGAGCCCGCGTCCCGCACTCCGCATGAGCCCATCCCCGTGACAACGCCGGGGCCGGGCAGCTCTGGGCGGGTTTGCCCGCCGCCGGAGGGTGAGGAATGCGCACGGGCACCCGAGTGGCGCTGGCACGTCTCTGCGAGACACAGGGCGATGTGAGCGGGGCTGGGGCAACCAGGCTCGCCGGCCATGACGCCGGGCCCGGGGCCCCCTCCTGCCGGGCGCCACCCGGGGTGACAGCGGCCTCGCTCGGGACCTCCGCCCGGCCAGCACCACCCCGACCAGGTCACTGGGAAACTGGGCACCGGCCCCGCCGCCCCGCGTCCCCGACACCCCCGGCCCCGCAGCCTACCTGAGGGAGCCAGGCCGCCCCCGCGTCCTGTCGCCCGGCGGCGGCGTCTGGTCCGCTCCTCCTCCCCGCGGCGGGTGAGGGAACGGGAGGCGGTCACATTCGGCGCGTCCCCAGTCCAGGGGACGGAGCCCCGGGAAGGTCCCGCATCGTCGCACTAGCGCTCCGCGCCCCAGGGCACACGCCCCAAAGCCCGGCCAGCTGGCCCTTTTGTGGGGGGGCCCAGGGAGAACCGCAGAAAAGCCTTCCTGCCTCACGCTCGTTCTCCTCAGACTCCCGCCATCTAAGATGGCGGCCCCAGCGCCCGCGTTGAAGACGCTCTCGGGCAGCCCCGGCAAGCGAGCCCTGGGCTCGGTGCTCCTCCTCCCGACCTGCGGCGCCACCGACTCTCCGCTTCTGCGCGAGCTCTCCCCGATAGCAGTCGGCTTCACACTTGACTCGGGGATCCATCGCTCAGGCCTGGGCGCAGGCCCCGCCCCCGGGGGGGTGGCCTTGCGCTCCTGGCGACCGCCATTTCGGAGTCTAGGAGGTTGTGAGGTGGTGCTGGCTGACTGGCTGACTGGCTGACTACAGAGACCATCGGTGATCGCCAAGAGCCCAAGTAGGGCTCGGGGCCCTAGAGGGGCAGAGGACGACCTGTCCGCCAGCATCGCGAGACCAGACGCGCCCGAGGACCCGCAGAGGGTCCAGCTCCCTGAAATAGGACACGCCCGACGGGCGTAGCGGCCCCACAGCTTACGGGTTATAAGGGAGAGTCCCTAAACAGAGTTAAGCCTCAGTTTCCTCGTCTGTAAATTGGGGTCTCATTTTCCTCCATCAGACTGGCAAAAGGTTCACAGGATGAGTGATTCAGTTTGGTCCCCAAGTGTATTGAAGCCTAGTGTGTTCCCCGGGGGCCAGGCTGGCAGGAGTGGACACCTGCAGGGCACTGGCATTAACTATTCACTTTTTTCATTCTTTTATTAATTTATTCATTCATTTATTTATTTAGGCTCTTGCTATGTAGCCCAGGCTGGCCCGCAACTCTCCATCCTGCCTCATTTTAAAGTAAACGTTTAGTGGCTATTTAGTATATTCAGTGTTGTGCAAGCACCACCCCCAGTTCCAAAACATTTCCATTACTCCAAAGTAAAACCCTTTCCCCAGTAAGCAGTTTTTCCCTAGCTCCCTGTCCCTCCCTTGGAAACCACCAATATGCATCCTGGAACTATGCATTTACCTATTCAGACGTCTCATGTAAATGGGTTCATAAACCAGGTGTGGCCTGCATACTTGTAATCCCAGAATTTGGGAAGCTATCAGGGGGAAAAAAAAAAAAAAAAAAAACCAAAAAGTAAATAAATAAAAGTTTAAAAATCTAAAAATATGGACTCACATGTGACCTGAGTGATTTCTTAGCATGTTTCTGAGGTTCATCCATATTATGTTGTTAGGTGCTGTCAAGTCGGATCTGACTCAGCAACCCTAAGTACAGCGGAATGAAACCCAACACTGTGCCATGCACAGATCTTTTCATGTTTGAGCCCACTGTTGCAGACACTATGTTTCTTCTCATTTTTGAGTTGTGCCACATCAGCAAAAGGAGATCCCAGGGGCTTTACTCCATTCCCATCCTTAAGGTCAACTCTGCTTAGAGAAGGCAACACTTCCCCAGTTGTCTTGAATGCCTTCCAGCCTGGGGGGCTCATTTTCCGCCAGTCTATTTGAGGGTGCCTCTCTGCTATTCTTAGGGTTTTCAATGGCAAATTGTTTCAGGAGTAAGATGCCGGGTCCTCCTCCTCTGTAGTCTTAGTCTGGAAGCTCAGCTGAAACCTGTCCACCAGACTGGCCCTGCTGGTATCTGAGATACCAGTGGCACAGCTTTCAGCATCATAGCAACGCACAAGCCCTCACAGCACAAGCTGACAGACACATCAGGAATCATACTATTAGCATGTGTAAATGATTCCTCTTTAGGGCTGAACAATATTCCACAGTAACTTTATACTCTTTTCTGTATCCAGAATGTTGATGAAATTTAGACTGTTTCCACCTTTTGGTTATGGTGAATGGTGGTGCTAGGAATGAGTGTGTTGTATGTACTTACTTGAGTCCTTGTTTTCAATTCTTTCAGATATATAATTAAGGGTGAAATTGTAGAGATCTTCTTACACCCTGCTGGGTTGCATGTCCCCCACTTAGGAGACCTAGTTTGGTGGTAAGAGAAGTAAAAAGAACTATTAGAAAAGGTCTCAGAAGAGGACTGGAGGAAAGAAATGAGTCAGAAATAGTTTGAAGAGTGGACAAGTAATCTCATATCAAGAGAAAAAGAATGGATGATGTGCTAGGTGGGGAAGTGTCTCCAGGGAAGGCTAACACAGGAACTGTGCTGTTAGAATGCAGATTAGAAAGTTCTACTTAATTTGGGAGGTGGTTACATGAATGTGTATATATGTAGAAGCTGATGTATGTGCAGTTTTCTATACATTTTTTATACCTCAATAAAAATTCTTTTGGTAGTAAGATCTTTAGGCCTAGCAAAAGGGTTTATTTTCAGGTACAAGAAAGCAAAACTTAATCATTGCTGTCACTCATGGAGCCTCTTCATGAACCATGCATTTTTACTCAATCTTTGATATATAACCAATGAAAGGCCTCATCCTCAGATGAGGATCCTTTCAGGGAGTAAGTAACCCAAGGACACAAAGCCGGTGAGAGGTAGAAGGGGAACTTGGATCCATTCATTTGTTCATGCTTCATTCAGTTAAAGACTTGTGTAGTGCCAAGTATATGCTAGGCCCAGTGTTAGCCTTAGGGCCATTGTTGTTGCTGTTAGTTGCCATGGAGTCCTGTCCAATTCATAGCTACCATCATAGGGCTTTCCATGGCTGATTGTTTCAGGATTGTTTAGGGAATGGGCCGCTACATCCTCCCCCCCCCCCTTTATTTTTTCTTTGCGATGGGTGCTGGGGATGGAAACCAGGGCCTCAGAGAGCAGAGCAGCACTCTTCCAACTGAGCTAAGCTCCCTAGGCCTCGTAAGCTGTGGGGCCACTATGCCCATAGCAGTGGACAAAGCCAAAGGCCCTGCCCTCAAGGACTCTGAAGTCTAGCCTTGGAGGCTGGCAGCAAACAAATAAATAAAATTGACATGCTCATCAGGATTGTGGTAAATCTAGGAAAAGGATAACTCAAAAGTGACAGAATGGGAAGAGAATGTGCCTTTAGATTCAGGAGTCCAGAGGGTCACCCTGAGAAGATGGTTAAGCTGGCATGGAAGGATGAAAAAGCCAGGTGAAGAACATTCTATGCTGTTGGAGCAGCATGTGCGAGAGCCATGATGGGAGACAGGAGCGGAAACCAGTGACAGTGCAGAGCCAGGAGGAGATGAGGCTGGCACTGATGGAAGAGCACAGGAGGGAGTCACATCTAGTCTGACACCCACACTCTGCCTTTCCATGCCATCCGGCCTCTCCAGTGAGTTTAATTTTAGGCACAGCTGAGTGTGTCGTGTGGGCCTGGCCTGGGCTGGGTTCTGGGAGAGACAGAGCCATATAAATAAACAGTTCCCCCACCAGGTGATAGGGAGGGCACCCAGTGGAGGAAGGGAGTGACCAGCTCTGCAGCGGCTGAGGCTCATCAAAGGATGAGTCGGAATTTTCCAGCCTGAGAAGGTGAGGAATGCGGGGCAGGAGGCGGAACCGTGGGGCCAAAAGCATGAGGTATGACTAGCCTGGTGTGTGGGAAACAGCAAGCAGCTCTCTCGCTTGGGAGGTTGCCTCCCTGGGCACAGAGACAGAGAAGAGAAGCAGAGGTCTGGAGGGGCAGGTGTACAGCCCTAACAGGCCACCCGTGATGGGAGCAAGGGGTTTGATGCCAGGGTGGCTGCTACACTGTGTGCTGTGGTGTCGATTGCAGGAAGGCCTAATGTGGTCATCTTGGAAAGCAGTTAAAAATTAAGACATGGGTGTTGTCATAAATTACTTGAGGGAGGGCTGGGCCTGGAGGCGCACACCTGTAGTCACAGCATCTCAGGAGACAGAGGCAGGAGATCATGAGTTTGAGAGGCAGCCTGCACAACTTCATGAGACCCTGTCTCTAGATAAAAAATAAAAATGGGCTGGGTGTGCTGCCCATTGGTAGCACTCTTGCAAAGTGTATGTGAGGCCCTGGGTTCAACACTCAAGAACTATACATCAGAACAGTCTCTATGGAAATCAATTTGTCACTGTCAACATTATAGGGGCTGGGGTTTAGCTCAGTTGGAAGAGAACTGCTCTGAACTCTCTGAGGACCCAGGTTGAATCCCCAGCACTGCAAAAATGGGAGAAGGACATGGCAATCCACTCCCCAAGCAATCCCGAAACAACCGGCCAATGAAAACCCTGTGAGGGTCACTGTGAGTTGGATGGTACCTAACAACAACAACATTATAAATGCATTTATCTTTTGTCCCAGGAATTCTCCCTCTGGGAATTTATCCTATAAGTGCACTTGTATACCCGTGAGATGATGTACAACAGGTTATTCACTGCCACACTGCTTGGGGTCTAAACAGATATCACACAGCATGGCACATGTCTATAATCCCAGCAACTCAGGAAGCTGAGGCAGGAGAATCACAAGTTCAAGACCAGAGGCAGCCTGAGCAACTTACTAAGACCCTAACTCAAAATGAAAAATAAAGGGTCGCCAGGTGTGGTGGCACACACCTGTAATCCCAACGACTTGGGAAGCAGAGGCAGGAGGGTTGCAAGTTTGAGTCCAGAGGCAGTCTGTGTAATTTAGTGAGATCCTGTCTCAAAAAGTAAAATAAATAAATAAGTAAATATATATATAAGTACATAAATAAATAAATAAATAAGTAAAATAAAGGGGCAAGGGGAAAGTGAATGTAAGCAATGTACAATGAAATGCCTGTATGGAGAGGTCATAATGAGACCCATTAAGTTGTACATTTAAAAAAATTTTTTTAATTCAATTTAAAAAGAAATAAAGATTAAAAAAATAAAGGGGCTTGGGACCCAGCTCAGTGGTAGAGCACTTGCCTACCGTGGACAAGGCCCTAGGTTGAAACTGCAAAAAAAAAGAAAAACAATAACAAAAACCTAGGTACTGGTATGGAAGATGTCCAAGAAATACTATGGAATAGAACAACAACAACAAAAAAGAACCAAGAGAGAAAACAATGAGAGCAATATGCTCTTTTCTTTTCTTTTCTTTTTGCGGTCCTGGGGGTCGAACCCAGGGCCTCGCGTTTGCACGCTCTGTAAGTGCTGAACCACTGAGCTGCACCCTCAGCCCAGTTTCCACTTTTTGCGACAGGGTCTCGCTAAGTTATGCAGACTGCCACTGGTCTCGAACTTGCAATCCTCCTGCCTCCGCCTCCCAAACCGCTGGGATTACAGGTGTGCGCCACCACACCCAGCTCAGTAATATGCTCTTTTCTATGAAAAAGGAGGAAAACATTTGCTTCTGAAGGTTTATACTACACCTGGAAGGCACCTGAAATGCTCCTAACAGAGGTTAGAGGCTAGAGGCAGGATGGGAAGTGGAAAGATGAGGTATGAAAATAGAAAAAGTCGTTTCCCCTGACTGTTGTTGTTGTTGTTAGGTGCTGTGGAGTCGTGTCCAAGTCATAGCCACCCTCGTAGGGTTTTCAATGGCTGATCGTTTCGCAATTGCCTTGAGAGTGAATTGCCAGGTCCTTCTCCCATTTTTGTGGTGGTGGGAATTGAACCCGGGACTTCAGAGACTGCAGAGCAACCCTCTACCAACAGAGCTAAATTCGAGCCCTTTCCCTGTCTAGCTCTTCATAATTTTTAATTTTTGAACGTGAGTTACCCACTCAAAACTTTAAAACAAAACTGGCCGGGTGGAGGAGCAAATTAAAGGGTATGCACCAGAAACTGAGGCTGGGAGATGGAGGAAGAAGCCTGAAAAAGGGGCCCCAGCACCTTCTCCATTGCTCACCCATCCCCCATCCATTAGCCCAGTCCCCCCCCCCCCCTTTCAGGACAGTACCCAGATTGTAAGGCAAGACCTCAGGGCCTGGCCTCCTGGGATCTTCTGGGACCCTGGGTTGACCTGCCCACTTCCTAAGGCCACATCTCTTGCTGCTCCAGCTCTTTGGCTGCAGAGCCCCAAAGAACAGGTGCCTTGGCCAGGCACCCCACTTACAGCCACCCAGGCCCACTTGAGTGGTCAGGGCAAGAGCCTCGCAGGACCTCCGTCACTGCCTCTGGGACTTACCTCCACAGGAAGAAGACTGTCCCTAAGTCTCCCTGAAGGCCGCCTTCCTCCCAGGCCTGCACATACAAGTGGGGTCAAGACCCCCTTCCACAGGAGCCCAGACCCCTGTTCCCTGCCCCCTCTCCACCATATTCCTCCAGCAGCTCCTGAGGGGAAGAGACTTTCTCCCTCCTAAATCCTGCCTACCTCTCCAATCCCCACCGCTCAAAGGGACCAGTATTGGCTCAGGAGTCAGACATCCGGGACCAGATCCCAGCCTGCCCTTACCCCTGTGACTCTTGGCCTCTCCTGCAGCTGAAGAAGGAGGAGGGGCACTTGTCTTTACCCTTGTTGAAAAGAAATAGAACAGGAAAGCAAAGACCCAGGCACACAGTGGGTCTCTTCCCCACCACCCCTCCAACATCTCTCCCTGACTTACTACTTTTTGCCTTACGTGGCCAAGTCACCACGCACTATGGTTTGGATATAGTTTGTGTGCATCCCCCAAATGTTCATGTGCTGGAAATTTGATCCCCAGTATGCTATTGGGAGGTGGTAGATCTTTAAGAGGTGGAGCCTAGTAGAAGGTAATTAGATCATTGGAGGCATCACCCTTGAAAGAGATTAATGTAGTTATCATGGGACCCAATTTAGTTCCTTCAAGAACAAGTTGTTATAAAAAGGGCAAAACTGGCACCTGAATCTCTTTGGCTTCCTGTCTGACAATATAATCACTCTCATATATGCTGAGCTTCCAGACTAAGACAGATTAGGGAGAAGGACCCAGCAGCCCACTTCCAAAACAATTACCCATTGAAAACTCTATGAATAACAGAGAGGCACTATCAAATATAGTGCTGGAAAATGAGCCCCTCAGGCTGGAAGACATTCAAGAGACAACTGGGAAAGAGTTGCTTCCTTAGAGTCACCTTAATGACAGGAGTGGAGCAAAGACTCTAGGACCTACTTTTGCTGATGTGGCATGAGTCAAAATGAGAAGAAACACAGTGGTTGCAACAATGGGCTCAAACATAAAAAGATCGTGTGCATGGCACAGTGTTGAGTAGTGTTTCACTCAGTTGTCCATAGATTGCTATGAGTCAGATTAGACTCAACAGCACCTAACAACAACAATAACAACATATATGCTCTTGACATTGTGTTGCCACCTACTATGAGGCCCTCACCAGAGCTGAGCAGATGCTAACACCACGATCTTGAACCTCCAGAACTGTGTATTAAATAACCCTCTTTTTTTTATAAAGTCCCCAGCCTGAGGAATTTTATTATAGCTACAGAAAAGAATAACCCATCAGGTATTGAAGAAGAAAAACACTAGCACTTTTGAATGCTGCCTTACTCTTTCCATTTATCCTAATTTTTCCCTCTTTGGGTCAAATTCATCCCAAAATGGTATAGCCTCAGGCTCAATTTCTTCCTCTATGCCTCTTCTAATCCCCAACAATCTGCCTTCCATAGCCATTCCCATAATGTTTCTCCCACCCATGGAAACTGCCCTCCAGGGGCCCCAGTCAAATCCCCAGAGGATTTCTCAAGCCCAGGTCTGAATGCCCTTTATAGTATTTGTTCAAAGTCATGCCCTTCCTGTTGAAATTCTACCTTGGTCTCTTATTTCACTAGGCCTATCTGATACCCCTTGTCCCCAAGAATAACCCCTCTCCTCTCCTCAGACCCTTGTATGGCTGTGGAACCCACAGCAGGTTAGTGACACAGTTCATACTATTCCCTCTGCAGGAAACACTCTTCCATATATTAAATCTCAAGTCATGCAACAGTCCTCCGTGGAGCCTCCTTAGGCAGAAGCGATTAGCTCCCCACACCCCAACTTCATTGTGTTCATTGCTCTTTCCCACCTTCTCATTGCTTCAAGTAGCAGAAAATGCACAAGCTTTGGAGTCAGATTTTGAACTTCCATCTCTTTATCCAACTTGCTTTGTCCCTCTGGGCCAGCTCATGCATCTGCCAGACAGGTTTTCTACATTGTAGTGCTTTGAACAGCACTGGATTTCCCTCCCTGCTTTTTGAACGAGGGCCCTGCATTTGCATTTTGTACCGGCCTCACAAATTATGTGGATGACCCTGAAGAGATGCCAGGAGGGTCATGTGGGCTTGGAAGGGCCTTAACATTTGCCCTTCTCCCCAGACAAGGTTATAGAGAATGCACTGGCCATAATAAAAGGAAAAAGCACTCATCACTCAGTTTTAAACTGCAGCTTTGTCACCACACACTGTCTGTGGTAGACTGTTATTCCAAGTGCCCCTTGCTGTACAATGAACCACATGAACTTTGGCTCAGCCGGGGGTATTGGCCAGAGAACCTCCTCCTGGCTCTGCAGTATGGCAGTCTTGGGGTAGTCGGAACTCTTGGCTGGGGGGGTCAGTGCTCCAGCTAACAATGCAGAGGCACCCTGCTGCTTCATGACCTACTCACCCTAATGTCACTGCCATTGGACTGGATGAAGTAGTTACAAGCCTACTCAGAGTAAGGGAAGGAATCACAGACTCCATCTCTCCAGGGTGCCCTGTGAGAATACCAAAATTCCTATGGGATGGGAGCTGCTGCTGTAGCCATGTTTGAAAGTATAATCAGAGAGCCAGGAGCAGCGTCGCACACCTGCAGTGCCAACAACCGGGGAGGCAGGGGCAAGAGGATCTCAAGTGTAAGGCCAGAGGCAGCCTGCATAACTTAGCAAGACCTGCCTCAAGATAAAAAATTACGAAGGAGCTGAAAGTGCAGCTCAGTGGTAGAAAGCTTGCAAAATATGCATGTGGCACTGGGTTCAGTACCCTAGCACAGGAAAGAAAGAACGAAAAAGAAAGAAAGAGAGAGGAAGGGAAGGAGGGAGGGAGAGAGGGAGGAAGGGGCAAAAGAACAATACAATCAGCCACACTCATGAATTACATTTTAAAATAAACATTTTATTTTATTTTATTTTATGCTACTAAACCCAGGGCCTTGCACATTTTTTGCAAGCTCTCGACTACTGAGCGGCACCTCTGCCCCTTTTTTATATTTTATCCTGAGACAGGGTCTTGTTAAGTTATGCAGCCTGCCTCTAACCTGGAACTCAAGAGCCTCCTGGCTCAGTCTCCCTCCAGAGTGCTGGAATTACAGGCATGTGCCACTGCACCCAGATTAAAATACATCCTTTAGTTATTTTGTAAAGAGCACCACAGAGTGGCATTATGTTTGTAAGGTGGGAGCTTAGGAACTTAAATGTATGAGTTTGTAGAAGATAAGCATTTAAAATATATCATCATAAGCACGGCATAATGGCACAGACCCTAATCCCAGCACTCAAGAGGCAGAAGGAGGATGGCAAGTTCCAGGCCAGCCTGGGCTACAGAGCGTGACCGTACCTCATAAAACCTACCTACTAGGGCCGAGCGCAGTGGCACACACCTATAATACCAGCAGCTCAGGAGGCAGAGGCAGGAGGATTGCAAGTTCGAGACCAGAGGTAGTCTGCGTAACTTAGCGAGACCCTGTCTCAAAAAGGTAAAAAAAAAATGGGATAGGGGCACAGCTCAGTGGTCCAACACTTGCAAAGCCTGCAGGCAAGAGGCCCTGGGTTCAACCCCCAGTACCACAAAAAAAAAAAAAAAAAAAAAAAAAAAAAAAAAAAAAAAAAAAAAAAAAAAAAAAAAAAAAAAAAAAAAAAAAAAAAAAAAGACCTACCTACCTTACCCTACCTACCTAAATAAGTAAACAAATAAACATCATCATTCATGCTGAGGATATAGCTCAGTGGTAGTGCATCTCCATAGCAGGCAGGAGGTCCTGGGTTCAATCTTCAGCACCACAAAGGAAAAAAAAAATTTTTTAAATACATCACCACCACTTTCACCTTCATCATCATGATTTTATATCAAACTTTTGTAATCCTTCTGCTTCCTCCTCCTCAATGCTGCGATTACAGGCATGCACCACCATGCCTGACTTCTTGTAAGGTGCCATTGAGTCGGGTCTGACTCACAGATTTTAAAAATTATACCAGGAGTTGGGCTGGGGATCTAGCACAGTGGCAGAGCACTTGCCTGGCATGTACAAAGCCCTGGGTTTGATCCTTGGCACCACAGGGAAAAAAAAAAAAAGATTCTATCAGGAGTTTCAAAATTGGAAGTGGCTCAGGCCTCGATCTCTATTTTGTGTTTGTTTTTATTTTATTTTTTGCAGTACTTGGGGTTTGACCCCAGAACTTTGCACATACTTTGTAAGTGCTCTACCACTGAGTTGCACCCCCAGCCCATTTAAAAAATTTTTTATCTTGCCGGGTGCAGTGGCACGCGCCTGTAATCCCAGCAGCTCGGAAGGCAGAGGCAGGAGGATGGCACTTTGAGACCAGAGGCAGTCTGAGTAACTTAGAGAGACCCTGTCTCAAAAAGTAAAAAAATGGGCTGGGGGCACAGCTCAGTGGTCCAGCAATTGCAAAGCATGCAAGTGTGAGGCCCTGTGTTCAACCCCCAGTACCAAAAAA
>VMDO01002796.1:145217-158734 GCA_007922755.1 Pedetes capensis
AAGAAAAGGAAAGACCAGAAAAGAAAGGGGGGGGGGAAGAAAAGATTGAGTCAATCTGTACAGCATTAAATGTGGTCTGCACATTTATAGTTCTATAAATTGCTTTCTCTTAGTTCATTTTCTCAGTATTGATCTGGGCAACTGTGGTTTGACTCTCCTCCTCAGATTTCTTCTAGTAATGGTACTGTTTTGTAGATATTTGTTCTACCAAGGAAGTCAATGCTTTCTTTTCTAAACGATTTCAGAAGCCAAATAACTCCAAAGCAAGTTGGTTGGCTCTACAACAGCGCAAGAAAATTATTAACACCAATACCTAACAGTGATGGAATACCAGCTATGTGCCACTCATAATGCCATAACATATGGTCATGTATCCTATGATTAAATCTCATAACAATCCTTTGAGGCATGTGCCAGAATCATCCCATTTCACAGACAAGGGAACAGAGGCAAGGATACACAGCCAACAGTGGGTGAGCTATAGATCCAATTCAAGCTTCCAACTTCACACTCCACCCTGTGTTTTAAAATAATTACTTACTTGGACATAAGTTCAAACAAGCATAAACTTTACAAGGACCTCCCATATATAGAACATGTACTTTTAATCATTATATTTGTTCAATAAATGCTAGGCACTCAAACATAGTAAGTAGCTGATCTTAATTAAGAAAACACCAATATACTTCAAATGAAAATCCAAAATAAAGATTAATGTTGGCTGAAAGTCCCCAGGCTGAAGGGGGAAATGAAGTGTGTCTAATATTTTCTGCACATTTCTTACTCATTTCTGTGTTTGTCCTTCCTGAGGCTCAGTTATAGCAATAAAGAGTCACAAAAGCTCAGCGCTCACAAGATCTTAGGGATTCTTCAGTGCTCTCTAGCTACCACATTTGGCAGCTGGGTGAGCTGGCCTGAAGGGAGGTCAGGGTGCTCTGCCTCCCATCCAGCCATGGGACACGAGAGCCCCATGCTGTAGAACTGGATCATCTTGGATCAAAGCCCAGCTCTGTCATTTACAAGCTGTGTGACCTTGACAGAGGCTACCCTCCCAGAGCTCCCGTTCCTTATCTGAAAATGACCAAAGAATACATACTTGCAAGTTATTGAGGGAATTAAATGAGATAAGATACGTAAAGAGGCTGGCATTGAGTAAGGATCCAACAAATGTCCTTTTTCTCCACCTTCTCAAATAGCTTTTCCATAGTTCAGATTGTTTCTGTTGTATAGAGTTCCTGAGGCTGAATAACTGGATCAACTGGTATAACCGTTTTATGGCTCTTGATCTACATTGCCAACTTATTTTCCTTCGGGATACCAATTTAACGGCCACCAGGAACATGTGTGATTGCCAATTTCTCCACACTTTTGCCAGCACAAAATATTATAATTTTCCCTATTGGTTATTAGAAAAAGGGAAGTATTTTATCTCCGTTTTAAGTTGTAGCTGTTTGATTAATCATGGGAGTGAATATTTCCCCCCACACATGTTTTCTGCTTTCTGATTTATTTGAACATGACCTTTGCCCATTGAGGTGTTTGCATTTATTCTTATCAGTATGTGTGAATTATTTTTAATGATAATAAAGTTAACTTCTTATGATCTATATTTGCAGCAAATGTTTGTTCCTAGTCTTTTGTTTGCCTTTTATCTTGAAACTATTTTACTTTTAGTGATTTTGTTGTGATAGTTATTGAGGTGGTGGTTTTGAAGGGGTGTGTCTGTGTGTGCTGGAGATTGAATCCAGGGCCTTGCACATACTAAGCACATAGTCTGACACTAAGCTAACTCCCAGCCCTGGTTGTTGTTGTTGGGTGCCATTGAGTTGGATCCGACTTATAGTGGCCCTCAATAATAGAACGATTGTTTTGGGATTGTTTCTGGAGGGGGCTGCCAAGTCCTTTTCCCATTTTTGCAGTGCTGGGGATCAAACCCAGGGCCTTAGAGTGTGCAGAGCAAGCACTTTACCAACTGAGTTAAACTCTAGCCCTGGAGAATTTTATATATTCAAAATGTTTATTTATTTTTTTTGCAGTACTTGGGAGTTGAACCCGCAGTCTTGCACATACTTTTGCAAGTGCTCTACCACTGGGCTTCACCCCCAGCCCATTCTCTATTTTTCATTTTGAGTCAGTGTCTTGTTAATTTACACAGGCTGCCTCTGGCCTCTATCCTGTGATCCTCCTGCCTCTGCCTCTTAAATTGCTGAGATTACAGGTGTGTATCACGGTGCTCTGCTGCAGCTATGGAGAATCTTAAACTATAGACATCTTCATCTATCTTTTGATGTTTTCTTTTTCATTTGTGATTAATTCCATGGGTTTTTCATCGTGTGTGTGTGTGTGTGTGTGTGTGTGTGTGTGTTTGTGTTGCCTGGGATCAAACCCTAGGCCTCACCCATGCTAAGCAAGTGCTTTACCACTGAACTACATTCCAGCCCTGTTCTACAGCTTGTAAGCTGTCCTCTCTAGAGATGAGATAATTTTGAAGAACCAAGTGTTGTTGGTTGAATTGTGTTCCCCCAAAAGATATGCTGAAGTCCCATCCCCCAGAAATTGGAAATGTGACCTTATTTGGAAATAGGGTCTTCACAGATACAATCAAGCTCAGGTGAAGTCATAGTGAAGGGTGACCACTGACCCAAAAGCACTGATGTCTTTGTAAGAGGAGACAGAGACATACAGGAAGAAAAAAAAAACTTGTGACAACCAAGGCCAAGACTAGGGTGATGCAGTCACAAGCCAAGAAGAGCCAAGGTCTGCTGGCACCACCAGAAGCTAAGGGAAAAGCAAGGACAGCATCTACCTAAAGCCTTGGAGGGAGCTGGCCCTGCTGACACCCCCATGTCAGACTTCAGGCCTCCAGAACTTGGAGAGAATACTTTCCTATTGCCTTGAGCCAGCAACTCTGTGTCAGTTCTGGACACAAAGACACCAAATTAAGTCCACATTTCCCTATTAAAGTTGGAACAGGGGGAAATGGAGAGAAGCAACGCCATGTTGAATGTGGAAGAGCCGCGTAGGTTGAATGGGACCCCAAGCGCTCTTTTTCTGGCATCTAGGCAGAAAGAGTAAGAAGTAAGAGGCAGAAAGAGTGTAAGCTCTACTTTGCAAGTTATACCAAAATGAAGCCAAATGACTAGAAGATTTGAGTGTAAAAGATGAAAGCCTAGCCTGGCGTGGTGGCGCATGCCTGTAATCCCAACAATCCCAGGGCAGAGGCAGGAGGATCGCAAGTTCAAAGTGAGAAGCAGCCTGAGAAACTTAGCAAGTATTTGTCTCAAGCTAAAAAAAATTTTTTACATAGGTTGGGGTGGCTGGGTGTGCAGCTCAGTGATAGAGCACTTGCCTAGCATGTGCCAGGCCCTGGGTTCAACCCTCAGTACTGCAAATAAACAAATCTTGGGATGTAGCTCAGTGGCGGGAGTTATGCTAAGCATGCACAAGGCCCTGGGTTCCATCCTCATCACCAAAATAACCAAAAACTAAAAAACAGACGAAATAAAAAACTAGGAAGGGAAACATGGGAAAGTTAGAAAAAAAGTTTTTTTTTCAGTGCAAGGGAAACCTTCATTCATAAGCATGATAACAAATGCCAAAAGCCATAAAAGACAAGATTGATAAATTCACCTACATAAAAGTCAACTTTCTGCATGGTAATAAATACTTTAAATGAAATCAAAGGCTAAATGACAAACTGGGAAAAAATATTTGCAATTTAGTTTCCAGATAAAGGACCGGTTTCTCCAACACAAAAAGAGCCCCAAAACATCAATAAGAAGAAACCAAGAACACAGCAGAAATACACTCAGTGGGGCCTGAAGGGTGGAGCTCAGGGGCAGAGTGCTTACTTAGCTTGTCAAGACCTTGCGTTCAGCTCCTATTGTTGTTGTTAGGTGCCATGGAGTCAGGTCCAACTCATGTACAACCCTATGTACAAAAGAATGAAACACTCTTCAACACTGTGCCATGTCCAGCACTATTGTCAGTGCTTCTCTGCTATTCACAGTGTTTTCAATGGCGGATTGTTTCTGGCGTAGGCTGTCAGATCCTTCTCCCTAGCCTGCAGCACCTGGTATTCCCAAGCTGTCTCCCATCCAAAGACTAACCAGGCCAATCCTGCTTAGCTTCTGAGATCAGGAGGGATTGGATGCCAGGGTACTATGGCTGCAGACCCACACTGCAAAAATTACTTACTTAATTCAAAAGATATGAACAGTCACATCACAGGAGCATACAAATATAAACATAAAAAAAAAAAGATAGGCATCATAGTAGCAAGAGATGCTGCACTAGGAGGCCACACCTTCCCTACCCAGCTGGACAAAGTAAAAAAAATGTTTGTTTTCAGTGTTTCTTTGGGTGCTGGGAATGGAACCCAGGAACTCACAGGCTAAGGCTCAACCACTAAGCCACACCTCCAGCCCTCTGATGTCTTCTTGACTGAGAAATGTAGAGAGTTAAGACCACAGACACTGGCCGAACTCTTAAGATTCTTTGCAATGCTGGGACTTTGCAACCATCCTCATTGTCATTGTCCTTGTCTTTAGTCTCACCTATTAGTATCATCAGAGTGTCAAGATGTTCGTTGTAATTACAACAACAATAGTACAGCGGTTAGCCATAGTGCAATGCATAACTGCCTGGGTTTGAGTCTTGGCTGGGAGACTCACTAGCTGTATGACTTTGAGTAAGCCATTTAACCTCTGAATTTCAGTTTCCTCATCTGTAAGTTGGGGATAATATAGTGCCTGCTTCACCAGGGCACCATGAACTCATGAGTCTATATATGGAAAGCATTTAGAACAACACCTGACACATGAAGTGCTAGCAATGACCACAAAGTGACCCTACAGACTGGAAATGGAACTTTAGTACAAACAACCAACAGATCATTTATTCTAAAAATCAGTGTCTTTCCAGACATGGTAGCCACCATATAGTATAGAGTAGCTATTTACAATACATTATCTTCCTTAGTCCTCCCAGTCCTACAAGTTTGGCTTTATCATCTCCATCTTACCAAGAAGAAAACAAGGAACCAGAGAGATAAAGTTACCTGCCTACAAAGTCACAAAGCTGGTGAGGGCCTGGGCCAAGATTCAAGTTTAAGGCTGGGCAGGTTCCTTCCACACCAGCAGCTCGGTCACATTAAGCCATGGAGCGTGTCTTCCTCAGTCCCCAAAGGCACCCTTGGGTGCACTGAGGGTGGAAAAACCCAGCCCAGCACCAGACGCTGGGCCCCAACTGGAGCTGCTGCCAGGCTGCGATACCGCCACGTGATGGGCTGATTTATAGAGAAGTTGGGGAACATTCCCGCACCCCGGTCCCGCCCGGAGACAGGATTCCTAAGGTGGGGAGACAGGCGAGCGGGCGACTCCGCCCCTGAGAACTGCGTAGGGGCCACCAGGTTCCCACCGGGTCCGCAACAACTTCCCGCCCTGTCCTCCCTCCCAGGCTCGGTCTCCAAGTGCGTGCGTGCGTGTCCCACCCGGCGGCCAATGCGGGCAAAGTGCGCAGCGACCAGCTTCTAAATAGATCTCACTTGGCCCTGACTTTGAAAGCCCGCCAGAGGCCCCAACCTAAAATAGACAGTCTACTGCCCTGTCATTTTCATGGCTTAAAAAAAAAAAAAAAAATTCCTCCAAAGCAAAGCAATTATTTTTATCCTGGGCCTCGCCTAGAATAGCAACACCTATTTACTTGGAGGGCGGAGACTGCGTGCCGGTCCCAGTACCAGTGACTGTCGGGCTAGGTGCACGGTACTGGGCGGCAGACTGCCGAGCCTGCCCACGCCAGGCCCACTAAGCCCAGGTACCGCCCTCCGGCGCCTCACTTTCTGAACTGCTAAGGCCAGCCAGCCCTGACCGTGCACTTGGCTTCTGCCCTTGGTGCCTCAGCCCTTAGACCATCTACATTTGGATTTTTTAGTTCTTATTTTTTTTTCCCCCAGGGGCTGGGGGCCTCCTGCATGCTTGGCAAGCGCTCTACCACTGAGCTGCACCCCGTTTCCCTTTTAGGACCCAGCCCTCTTCTCCATTCTTCATCCCTTACTTCCATCACTGGAGGATTTTTTTTTTTTTTTCCTGGTACTGGGGGCTGAACCCAGGGCCTTATGTATACTTTTCAAGTGCTCTACCACTGAGTTGCACCCCTAACCTCTTTTTAATTTTTTATCTGCTAAGTTATGCAGGCTGCCTCTGGCCTTGAACTTGTGCTCCTTCTGCCTCAGCCTCCCGAGGCCACTGTAGGATTTTATTACCTATAAATGATCTTATCTCATTTGGTATAATATCCATTTATCTGCAGAGAAAACCCAACATGTTTCTTCTGGAGAGGGTAGAATAGTGAAAATTTGGGACAGTTTTTACTTAATGCTTTTAAACTCTTCTGTATGTTTTCTAATGAACATACGCCGTGTTTTATTACCAGGAAAACAAATGTTAGGTTTTTTTTGAAAGAAAAATAAATAGGAGAAAGCAGTGTGTCTCTGGCATAGGCAGTGAGCCTGAATTTAAACCTCAGCAGTGCTATTTCCCAGCGTTGTGACCTTGGGTCATTTATCGTCTGTCTCTGTGCCTCTGCAGGGAAGAGAAGCTAACAATAGCACCGACCTCATAGGACAGGCATGAGGATTCATGTGTGGAAAGTGCTGGAGGCAGTCCCTGGCACACGGGAAGGACTATGTGAGAACCTGCCGCATCCATGCCTCAGAATGTGACCAGGAAAGGCAGGGAGCTACACAGAGGACAGGGCCCAGCAGGTGGGGAGTTGGCAAAGCCGCCCAGCTGTCAGGACGGGGAGGGAGTGCCAGTATCCAGTCCAGCACAGTTGTGGAGGAGGAGTGAGTGTTCAGAGAGCTCATACTCCTCCCGAAGGGCAGCAACTCTGGGTTTTTATTGGGATTCCGAATGGTGGCTCAAATTGAGCAAGATGACTGGGAGGGTGAGCAGGGCCCTTGGGTCCTGGCTTGCCCACATGCAACCTTAAGTTCATGGGCCTCTTCTCTAATGCCCTAAGTTCCCAGAGGAACCAGACAGCCACCAACTAACTGGCTGGAGGGCACTAGTGAGTCACAAAAGCCAGCACTTGGGAGAAGGTGGCACTAGCTGACCAGATGAGGACACTGAAGCTCAGAGAAGGGTAGTGATTTGCTGAAGGTCACACAGCATAGTGACTGGGGAAGCCTGGATTCAAACTCAGGAATTTCTGATTCTAAAGCCTCCATTTCTCTAAGGCTGTTTATGAGTCTAATATTTGCCCTCTCCAATCTCAACATTCTGAGACCAGTTTTTTGTTTGTTGAGATAGAGTCTTGCCCTTTAGCCCAGGTTGGCCTTGAACCTGTGATCCTTCTGCCTCCACCTTTCCAGTGCTGGTTTAAGGCATGTGTCACCATGTCCACCTCCTCCGAGACTAGCTTTTAACAATAACAAAAAATGTCGGCCACCATTTTTCTTGCCTTGAAATAATAATAATAATAAAAATGTTGGCTTCCAAGCATCACTTCTAAATAAAATGAAGGTTCCCTCTTCAGGGCACACAAATGGTTCAATTAAAGGTGCAGCATTCATCTGCTTCTCTTCAAACTCTCTGAACAATCCAGCAAACATGCTCACTGCTAAGAAACCATTAGAGCCCTTGATGTAGGAGAGTGAAAGTTGAGGGAGATGACAATAGAAGTACTGACATGTAGTCAGACACTACTGTATGCACGTTGAATCTTCACACCAGCCCCCCACCTTTTTTTTTTTTTTTCTTTTTTGGTGGTGCTATGGATGGAACCCAGGTTCTTCAGCTGGGATGTGCTAGACAAGTGCTCTGCAACTGAGCTATATCCCACGCTGCACCACACTTTGTAAATGATGTGGAACCTCCTGGTTATTACCTGTGAGGTAGATATTACTATTCCCATTCTACAGCTGATAAATCAGAAGAGTTGAAGAGAAGGAACTTCCCCACAGACCACGTGGGCTATAAGGGAGAAGTTACATCAGGCACCTAAAGCTTACGCTCCAAAAATGGCTTGGAATCAAATGACTCAAAGCACGTGGTCCATGGACCAGCAGCATCGGAGGCACCAGAGAGCTTGGTAGAAATGCACCACCTCAAGAGGGGTGTTTTGTAGGACCCTGCATGTTATGACACACATCAAGGTCTGAGAAGCTCTACCCTAACTAGCCCCTTTCACCTGACCTCGCTCCTCTCTCTACTTCCCTCATTGAGGCAACAGAGCTCTCAACTTCCCTATGAATCCCAAACTCTTGGTTCACATGCCCCATGTGAGCTGGGGTATAGTAGCTTTCTGGTCTTTATTCCTTCCGTTCAAAAGTACCTTGATTTCAAACCTGAAACTCAAGCTGTGTGCTGTGGCAGGAGGAGCACAGGTTTGAGGCCAGAGGCAGGTTGGGCTCTTTAGCCAAATCCCATATAAAAAGAAAAAAGAAGCTGGGCACAGTGACGCAAGCCTGTAATCCCAGCAACTCGGGAGGCGGAGGCAGAAGGATCACAAGTTCAAGACCAGAGGCAGTCTGCATAAGATAGGGTCTACAAGACCCTATCTGTTTCAAAAAGTAAAAAAAATGGGCTGGGGCTGCAGCTCAGTGGTACAGCACTTGCAAAGCATGCAAGCGCAAGGTCCTGGGTTCAACCCCTAGTACCACAAAAAAAAAAAAAAAAAAAAAAAAAAAAAAAAAAAAAAAAAAAAAAAAAAAAAAAAAAAAAAAAAAAGAAAGAAAGAAAGAAAGAAAGAAAGAAGGAAAGAAGGCCTGGAGGTGCAGCTCAGTGGTAAAATGCTCGCCTAGCATGGATTCAAAGAAAAAGAAAGAACAAAAAAGCACACTCTAACATCTGAATGGACAGTAAACCCTAAATGTAAGTACCACATAGCAAATATTAGCATATCATCTCCCTGATGGTGGTCACCCATCCTGGTGTCCCAGGGACGGAGGTGTTTCTTCAGATGCAGGACTTCCACTAACACTGGGACAGTCCTAGGCAAAGTACAATGGTTGGTCCCCATACCCTTCTTTTCACCACTCAGACACACAATTAATTGCATACTTAGCACAGTTTCTCCAGTTAGAATTACCTGGGCAGTTTTCATGAAATACAGACACCTGCTCGCTAACTCAAACTAATTAAATCAGGGCTTCTAGGGAGACGTTTGGGTGATGAGATGTTGAACAATTTTCCTACACGATTTTATTATTATTATAGTACTCGAGGGCTGGACCTAGGGCCTTGCACATACTTTGCAAGCACTCTACCACTGAGCTCCACCCTCAGCCCCTTTTTAATTTTTTATCTTGAGACTGGGTCTCGCTAAGTTATACAGGTTGCCTCCGGCCTGGAACTTGTGATTCTCCTGCCTCTACACTGGGATTAAAGGCACGCACCACTGTGTCTGGGTTCCCAAATGATTTAATGCACAGCTAGGGTTGAGAGCCAAGACTCCTGTCCAAAGTCTTTATTTATTTATGTATTTATTTGCACAGTAGCACATTTTTCAGGAACACAAATTGGTTGGAAGAAGGAAAAAAGAACAAGGGCTGACCCTTACTGGCCCTTTGCCTCTGTAAGGGAGAGAAAACTTTCCCTGTACCTCTGCAGGTTCAATAATTGAGTCGATGAAATAAGCTGAGGGTGGACAGATTAATAAGAGAAAAGGGATATAAATTTATGACATGCACAGGAGCATCAAATGGAAGAAAAGTGAACACCAAATATCTAGTGAGATCTAGCCTCCTTAAAGACAAGTCAACCTTAGTGATGAGAATGAAGTAAAGCCCCTGGGACCCCCAATTGCAGATGTGGCACCACTCAAAATGAGAAGAAACACAGTGGCTGCAACAAGGCTCAAACATTTAAAAAAGATCCTGTGCACAGTCCAGTGTCAGGTAGTGTTTTGTTCCATTGTACATAGGGTCGTAGCGTCTCAATGAGTCAGACAAGTGAGATCTAGAAGCTTCTATATGCTCTCTATAGGGGAGAAGAGAGGAAGATGCACAGAACTTAGAGGCCAGCAAATGATTTCTTGGCAGAATGAGTGAGTCTGCAGAAGTGCAGGGACTAGAGTGCAACAAAGTCTGTCTGGGCGTGGGGACACCTCCTGTCTCTTTCCCTTCCCTGGCTAGTGACATTCTGGGAGGTGATCTGTGACAAATGTATTTCTTTTGGAACCTCTGTCTTTAGGTAAAGGAAGTTTCCTCGAGTTCACTTTTCATCAAATGCTCTGGAAATACAAAGAAGCATCGTTTGGGGTGGTGGTTCCTCTACTCTCATGCTGCTTGTTTTCCAACCAAATTTGTGGTTAGAGTGTTGACTTTTAGATTCTGCTTAGATACTGACTAGTTCCCTCTTTAGCTCAACTGTCTGTCCACACCTGATAGGCAGGGAAAATGAGCCAGTCAGCATCCAAATGCCAGAAGCTACACCTGCTGTGAACCAGGGGTTATTTGTGCAACCCACTCCCAAAATATCAATCCACTATTGAAAACTCTATGAATAGCAGAGAAGCACTGACAATAGTGTTTCACCTGTTGTACATAGGGTCACTATGATTCGGATACTGACTTGACGGCACCTAACAACAACAACAATAACACAACACGACACAGATAAGAACACAGAGGCTCAGAAAAGCAACTTGGATGAGGTCACATGGCTAAGCACTAGTGGTGAGCTGTGATTTCAGGTCTGCATCTTCACACTACCAGCAAGGCAAGAATATGCAAAATGAATTGCGCTAGAAGTCAGAGGAATGGAGACTGGGGAGAGGCCTGTGGGAACTTGCTAGGGTCTGGAGGTGCTCTGTATCTTGATCTGGGTCCCTGCTGCACAAGTGCATAGGACATAAAGACCACCGAGCTTCACGGGAGGTCAGTGCACTCTTTGCCCTTAACTGTGTGTACGCCAGCCCTGAGAATCCCTAAGTGTTTCAGCCGACAGTGACTTCCCCCAAGACATCACTGACCCTGGAGTGACCCTTGAGACAGCTCAAGGTAAAGACTGTGTGTGGAGTCAGATGGTCTTGGATTCCAGATAGCACTTCCTTTATCTAGCCATGACCTTAGTCAGGTCACTAAACATTTCTCAGCTCCGGCAGTACCCATCTACTTGGGTTTGTCTGGAGGCTTAAGGAAGAAAATACATGTCAAGTCCATCCACAGGGCACAGGACAGAATGAATAAACCCCAAGTGGTCAGTAAATAGGGGTTTAAACAAGACATCTGACCTATAGGAAGAATGCAGTGTTGGAACCTTTTTAGGAGAGCAGTCACGGAACAGGCACACATAGGGACAGAGCTTTATGTCCTAGGTCTTCCTGTCCTGTGGAAGACACCATTGGGAGTAATCACATGGAAAAGCCAAGTAGAGAAGAGAGAGGTCTGATGTCCCAGTGCCCTGGCTGAGTTCAGTCTTCAAGCTGTCCCCACCAAGGTGCCAGCTATGAAAGTGAGCCATCTTGGGTGCTGCAGGCCTGCCGAATCCTGGGTGGCTGTTGTCTCAGCCAGTATCAGTTGGAGCTGAGCCCAGTCACCCATAGAACTGATGAAGTGATTGCTATTCAGGCATAGATAACCAAAACAGGAACTGCTACCTAGACTGGGGGCTCCCACCACCAATACGAAAAACAGACGGCAATGACTCAAGAACAGGATGGCGGGCAGAGGCCAGTAGACTGTAATGAGATTATTAATGGAATTTGTAAGAACTGTGAGGAAATTATCATTGGAGCTGAGTCAAGAGGACACGCTTTATGTATTGGCAAGCAGAACAATTGAGTCAAACTGCCCCCTATAATAATGTGGAAGAATAAAACGTACCTCATGAATTTGGTTTGGCTAAGGCAGAATGTGAAGTTGCCTGGCTCATTTTAACTGCGTATCAGGTGTGGACAGAGAGATGAGCTAAACAGGGAACTAGGGAGGAGGAGGTAGGAGGATCCCAAGTTCAAGGCCAGAGGCAGCCTGTATAATTTAGCAAGATTGTCTCAAAATAAAAAATAAGTAAATAAATAAAAATTGGGCTGGGGGTACAGATCAGTGATAGCTTGGAAAAGCACGCATGGAA
The DNA here is from genome assembly GCA_007922755.1 of Pedetes capensis. NCBI lineage: Eukaryota > Metazoa > Chordata > Mammalia > Rodentia > Pedetidae > Pedetes > Pedetes capensis. The sequence goes on from VMDO01002796.1 coordinate 157,292, forward strand.
CCGTAGGTTCAACTCCTCAGCACAGGAAAAAAATTAAAAAGAATCTAAAAAAAGGAATCTAAAGAACAATTATCTAACCCCAAATTTGATTGGAAAACACGCTTCTCATTTCCCATCTCTACAAACAACAAAATTCTCAAAGAAAATAATCAGAGGAGGAACCCAATGGAAAAAGGTCAAATCCAAGGTTCCCTGTAAAATGTGGCCTCAGGGTCTAGATCAGAACAAGGATGAGGCTGAGACCCTCAATACTGTCTGCTGGACAAAAAGGCTTCTAAAAATCTTCAGAGTATTGTCCTTTAAGAGGTCACATATAGCCAAGAGCACTGGTGCACTGCCTGTAAATCCCAAGAACTAAAGAGGCGGAAGCAGGAGGAGCATTAAGTTCAAGGCCAGAGGCAGCCTGCATAATTTAGGAAGACCCTGTGTCAAGACAAAAAAAAAAAAAAAAAAAAAGAGATGAGGTGGGCAGGGGTGCTGCTCACTAGTTGAGCCCTTGCAAAGTATGTACAAGGCTGTGGTTCAGTCCCTATTACAAGGGCTGGGGGCAGGGAGGGGGATATGATGCCCACATACAACCCAAAGAAGAAAAAGGCCTGTATCAGAAAGCAACTTAAGTGTGGCTTTTGACTACTGGAGTTGATTTATAATTTGATACATAGGAAACTCACAGTGTTTTTTGTCAGGGTTTTGGCTCTAGCCCGGCTAAAGTTAGGGCCAAACCCTCAACATAAACACGTGGTTGATGTCGGGAAAGAAGGACCTCGGGAGACCTTCAGGTGGTTGGAGGAGAACAGGGAAGGTTTATTGGGGTGCTCCCCTTAAGGAGAGCAAGGAGCAGGCAGCCCCTATAGAGCAAGGTTCTACGCCTTTAAGTGCTGGCTCTATGCCTGCAGCATAGAATGCTGCAGGCTAAGTGCTGGTACAGCTCAGCCTTAAAGGCACAGCCACAGCCGCTGGTGTTCAGTTGAGGTCCGATGGTCTTGACTCTCGTGGCTCGCCTTCTTTACCCCGCTCCTTCCCAATGATGGGAGGAGTTGGGAGGCTCTTCGTGGCTTGCTAGATGCCTTCGGCTCTTCGGGGCCCCTGGGCTTGATCTCGCCGGCTTGCTAGATGGTCTTGCAGGAATAGGGAGCGCTGGTCCAGGTGATGGGGTTCAAGAGATGGTCAGTGAGGTCAGGATCGGTGGTGCTACAGGAGGGTGAGTAGGGGTCCAGGAGCCCTGCTTTTATAGGGTCCTGGAAGGGTCACATGGTGGGGTTCAGCCAATCGGGGCACACAGCTGGCAGGTACAGGGGGCAAACAGACATAACTGCCAGGTGGAGACAGTTATTACCTGCACAGTGGTGAGGGGAGCCAATCAAAATTATGGTGGTTGAGGCTGGTCAAGCTGGCCGGGGGCCATCTTTGCTCACTCGATGGGAGGGGCTGTTTTGAGTGAGT